>JAVMKA010000017.1:14289089-14432472 GCA_032172135.1 Glyptemys insculpta
TAGCTCAGAGCTTCTCTGTTCTCTCACCTTTGGGTTTCCTCCTGCGCTCCTCCGGGCCTGTCTCCCGAGTGGGGAGCCGACCTGCGAGCCCCGAGGGCAGAGCGGTGTCGCTGGCTAGCCATGGGGCTGTGCCGGGGTTCAGGGGAGGGGAGTGTTGGGGGTCGGGGATCCCTGTTTCCCCCAGGGCTTTTCCGGTGTCCCGATTCCCTCCCCCTAATCCATGGGGCTCTGTGCCGGGGTCCCTGGAATGGCCCCGGACCGCGTTCTGCAGGGACACGTGGCCTAGATGAAGTGTGGGACTGGGATGGGCTCTGCCGATGAGGGGGGCACTGTTTGGGGGGTGTACCGGGGACTGGATCTGGGGGCATTGGGGGGTATCTGGAGACTTGGGGGGGGGGGCTTTTGGGAAAAGGGGTGGATCTGGTGGTGTGGAGAGATGTGCATGGGGGGTACCCTGGCTGCAGGTGCTATGGAGGAGGGGTAAATCTGGGGTGTAGATGGCGGGATGTTTGGGGGTACCCTGGCTGGGGGTGCAGTGGGGGAGGGGGGTTTTGGGGGTACCCTGGCTGGGGGTGCAGTGGAGGAGGGGTAAATCTGGGGGTGCAGAGGAATGGATATTGGGGGTACCCTGGCTGGGGGGGGAGTGGGAGGAGGGGTTTGGGTGGATCTGAGTGGGAAGGTTGAGGGATCTGTCCCATTCCCCCCCATTTAGTCTGGGGAGGGCCCCCCAATTGGCTGCCCCCCCCAGACACCCAGAGGAGGGAGGTGCAGAGGGAAAGCCATGTGCACCCCCATTCCTGTGAGCTGGGGGGGCACATCCAACTTCCCCCCCGGGAGCCCCCTATTTGGGGGGTACATGCCCAAACCCCCTCCCTCCTGCGCACAGTTTGTCCGGGGGGGGGTGTTAGGCTGTGTGTTGGGGGGAGGGGTAACCCCGCCAATTCCCTTTTAATCTCCTGTCTAATTAACTGGAGCCGGGAATGTGGAGGGGGGGCTCCGATGCTGGATGAAGGGGGGGCTCCGAGGTGGGGCCTCCCCCATGTGGGGGCTTTGCTTGACCCCCCCTTTTTTTCTCCTCGCCCCCCTCCCCCCCAGCCTTGATCCTGTTCTTCTACCTGGTGTTTTACGGTTTCCTGACGGCGCTTTTCACGCTCACCATGTGGGTCATGCTGCAGACGGTTGACCCCTACATCCCCAAGTACCAGGACCGCCTCTCCGTGCCCGGTAAGGCCTCGTGGGTTGGGGGGCACCCTGGGGTGGGGGGCAGCATGCCCCGCTGCGCCTGCATTGCCCGTCGCACGCTCATCGCACACCGGTTGCACGCTCATCGCACGCCTGTCGCACGGACGCCACACGCCCGATTGCCACCCCCGCCTCCGGCCCGGGTTCCTTGGCCACGGCCCCCGGCTGGTGCCATCGTGGGAGGGTGGCCCTGGAGGTATCCTCTTGTGCGCCCCCTTTTTTTGCACGTGCGTGTGCGGGCCGTGCACACGTGCGCACACACACACACGCGCCTCTCACGGTGGATCCCACTCATCGCGTGCGCCCGGCTGCATTGGCACGATATGGGGGGGCTAGAAATGCCCCCCTAAAGCAGACCCCCCCCCAATATTCTCCCCAGGGATGATGATCCGCCCCAAGACAGACACCCTGGACGTGACGTTTAACGTCAGCAACACGAGAGCTGGGACCGTTACGTCAAGATGCTGAATGACTTCCTGGAGCGTGAGTTGGGATGGGGCAAAGCGGGGGGTGGGGGTGGCGTCCCCCTCCCATTAACCCCCATTTGGGGGGGGAAGGGGGTTGGGATGAGGATGGTGGCTTCTAGTTCTGGGGGACCGCGGGGCGGGTGTGGGGGAGAAGAGGGGGTGAGACTTTTGGAGGGGCAGGTGGGGTGTGCAGGGGGGACAGATCATGGGGGTCGGAGGAGCAGATTTTGGGGTGCGAGGGGAGAGAAGGGGGAGGGGAATTTGGGGCATGGGACAGGGGTAGATTTTTCTTTTTTTTAAAATTTTTTTGGAGGGGGTGTTTGGATGTGGGGGAGGGGAGAGCCAGATTTGGGGGGGGTCGTGGCCCCCACCCCACTGGGGATCCCCAGCGATGCGCTTAGCTCTTGGCGACCCAGGTCCCTGCCCCCCTGCAAACCGCCTCCCTCCCCCCACGGCATGCATTAGCCCAGTTGTGCCTGATGGACTGTGGGGGGGGGGGGGGGCGCGTGGAGAGGGGTGGCGTCCCTAGCCATGGCTGTCTGGTCAGAGGGAGGATGCAGGTGAATGGCAGACTGCTGCCTCCTGGTGGCCATCAGCAGAGCTGCAACCTTTTCCATTAGGACGTTGTTAAGCTGCAGAACTCCCCGCTGCAGGATTTTCCTCAGGGCTTTAACTCTGGTAGCTCCTCAGCGCTAACCTGCTAACTCCCCCCTCACCCCCCCCGCAGCCTACAACGACTCCATCCAGGCGGCCACCAACGACGCGTGCCGCCCGGGCCGCTACAACGAGCAGCCGGACAACGGGGTGCTGAATTACCCCAAGCGGGCCTGCCAGTTCAACCGCACGGCGCTGGGCGCCTGCTCTGGCCTCAACGACCCCACCCACTATGGCTACGCCGACGGCCGGCCCTGCATCCTCATCAAGATGAACCGGGTAGGTGAGGCTGGCTGGGGTTCGGCCCCCCAAATTTTGGGGGTTCTCCCCCCACATTTTTGTGACACCCTCCCTCTTCCTCCTTCCAGGTCATCAACTTCTTTGCGGGGGCCAACCAGACCATGAACGTCACCTGTGCCGCGAAGGTGAGCCCCCACCCCACCCCGCTGCCCCCCCTTCCATCACCCCCTTTTCTCTTCATTAATTTGCCTTCCTTGTCTCTCTCTGGCTCTTCCCGCCCACAGCGGCCCGTTTCCAAACTCCAGGCGGTAAGGGCTGTGTCTGGGCAGTGGGGGACCCCCCCCTCGGGTGGGGGTGTCCCCCAAATATATACAACCCCCACCCCGGCTTGTAGCACTCCTGTCCGCATCCCGTAGGACCTTGGGGAGCCGCTGGTTGGTTGACTAGGTCCCCATGATTTGTACCCTGAGTTAGATGACGTCTGGCTGCACCCCGATTTGAGATGCCCCCCCAAATTCACCTAAGCTCTGCCTCTCCCAGCCCCAGAGCAGTAAGTGGCTTTGCTGATCCTGTCCAAGACAGCACCCCCATTTTAGCAGATTCCCCCAACTGCAACCTGATTTGAGATCCCCCCCCCCCCCCCCCCCAAATTCCCTGGCTACCGGCGTCTCTTCTCGCTACCTCTCCTTCTCGGCCACTTATTCACTCATTTCATCTCACTCTCCTCCGCCTTCCGGGCAGCTGACCCCCGAGATGGAGCGCGCAGTAAGGACAGGAAATGGGGGGACTTGGGGTGCCATAATGGGGGTGGACAGGTGGCTAGGAAAATGAAGGGGGGACATGCCAGGGTGGGGCGGAGAGGAGGTTGGGGGGGGCTCTGAGGATGGGGGGGAGCTGGGGGGCAGGCAGGGTGGATGGGGGGGACTAAGGCTGGGGGGATGGCAAGGGAACAGGGGGATGGGTTTTTTGGGGGGAGGGGGAGACCCCAATGGGAATGTGCAGAGGGATGGGGTGGTGGGGACGGGCTGGAGGGTTCTGGGTAACCTCTGACCTCTCTTCTTCTCTCTTTCCCCCCCCCCCCCACCAGAAAGAGGAGGACGTGCAGAAGCTCGGGGAGATGGTGATGTACCCCCCAATGGTCACATCGACCTCATGTATTTTCCCTACTATGGCAAGAAAGTCCATGTGAGTATGGGGGGTGGGGGCTGGTCTCAGCACTGGGGGGTCCTTGTTCTCTCCCCAGCTCTGGGAGGGGAGTGGGGGCTGGTGGGTTAGAGCAGGGGGGGCTGGGAGCCAGGACTCCTGGGTTCTCTCCCCGGCTCTGGGAGGGGAGTGGGGGCTGGTGGGTTAGAGCGGGGAGGGGGGCTGGGAGCCAGGACTCCTGGGTTCTCTCCCCGGCTCTGGGAGGGGAGTGGGGTCCCACCCTTGGTTCCTGACCCCCCCCACCCTTCCGTGCCCCCTCCTTAGGTGAACTACACCCAGCCCATCGTGGCCGTCAAGTTCCTCACCCTGGAGGCCAACACGGACCACAACGTGGAGTGTAAGGTCAATGCGGTGAACATCGCCACCACCGACGAGCGGGACAAGTTCGCCGGCCGCGTGGCCTTCAAGATCCGGGTCAACAGGGACTAAGCCTCGCCTCCCCTTCCCCCCTCCCCCACCTTTCCCGGGGCTCCACCCCCAAAATGGGCAGGGCTTAATGGAGGAGGAGGAGCCAGTTTCATAAGGGGAGGCGCCCCCAGCACATCCTGGGCGGGACTTGATGGAGGAGGAGGAGGAGCCTAGTTCATCGGGGAGGGGGACCTCCTGGGATTTTTTTTGGGGGGTGGGGGGGGGGTCCTGCTGAGAATCCTAGGATAACTAACCTGGCTTTTAGGCCGTTTTAGTGACCTTTCCTGTGCCCCCCCCAATTCTGCCCCCCCCACCCCAAAACGTGCTGATTACACTGAAGGGTCTGGTACCACCCTACACCCCCCCCCCCAAACCTTTGGAATGCTACATCGCTTTGATCTCTTCTAATGCCCCTTCCCCCCCTTTTTTTGGGGGGGGGCAGCTCAGAGCCTGTGACCTCCCCCTTTCCCCTGCCCCTTGAAATCCCATTGAGATGTTTCCTAATATAATAATAAATGTATATAGATATTTTTTATATATATATATTAAAATTTAAGGTACGGCCGAGACCTCTATTTTCCCCCCCGTGTACCCCACACACACACACCTGCCTACTCCCCATTTTCCATCCGCCACCCCACACCCCTACAATAGACGTTGAGATTTGGTGCATTATCTTGAGCTGGCGGCCATTTTGTTTCCCTGACCTAGTAGGTGCCTAGGGTTGAATGGAGGGATGTAGGCCGGGAATTGGAATGACCCCAGTTCGGCGGCCAACCGTACGGCCGCCGTTGACCCGGTAGGTTAGAAAACAAAATGGCTGAACAGCGGCTGTCCTATTGTGGGATAGCAGCCCTTGTCTGTGGAGACCGGGAATCAAAATGGCCACCATTCCGCAGCCAAGGACCTGGCAAGACATCGTCCATATAGGCTGCAAATCAAAATGGCTGGACAATAGCTGCGGAATGTCTGCCATTTTGACCCCCTGCCCTGCAAAAGAGACACGGTGGCCGTCGTCTGGGTAGGCCTGGAATCAAAATGGCTGCCGTCGGCTGTGGAAATGTGGCCATTTTGTTTCTTAGCTTCTGTGGCAAAAAGTCTGGCCAACTTGACTGGGGCATGTGGGCCAGGAAAGAAAATGGCCACCATTTTCAGCCTACATTTGGCTCGGTCTGTGAAGAAACAAAATGGCCGCTGTAGTCAAAGGCTTGACATAGCCTCTGAGGAAGGGTCGCCATTTTGAGACTGTGGAATGGTGGCCATCTTGGATTAATGGCCTGTGTGGCTAAAGGCTGCCATGTTGGGCTGTGCAATGGTGGCCATCTTGGATTCCTGGCCTACAGAACTGAGGCCGCCATGTTGGGCTGTAACCTTTTCTAGCACCTCCTTCTGAGTCGTTCCCCTGCTCCCTACCAATGTGACCCCTTTCCTCATCTTAGAGTCTGTCTTCCTCTTTTAATGTACAGTTATTTTTAATCTGTCTTTTCGCTTAATGCGGCATATGCACTGAGACAAGACTTGCCCCCCCACCCCAGCATCCTGGGAAATTCCTTGCACCCCCTTAACTCTGCCCTTGAAACAGCTGATGCAAACGTTGCCTGTATTAGACTCCTGCCCGATCTCTAGTCTTCTCTGCTGCTGTCTGTAAACCACAAGAGAAACAATTCCCTTTTATTTGGAACTGGAAGTAATTTTTAAAAAATAATTAAATCCCTCTTGTCCCCTCGCCCTCCGATTTTCCTAATGCTACATCCTTGAGATCACTGTATGAATGAAATAACTTAACTCCTTTGCTTTTTAACTTTTTTAATTATTATTATGGTTCGTTTTTATTTGCAGAATTATTTAATTGCCTGTATCGAATCTACTGTAAAAGATGAGGAGAAATAAAACAAAAAACCCACCCTTTAAAAACTAGAGATGGTAACGGAGTGTTTAATTTTCAACGTGGAGTGTTTTAGAATTGGTGGAACTCACTGCAACATGGTACTGAGGTCACAGATGGGATATAAAAGCCCACGTGGCCTTACTACAATTGTACTTAAGTTGGAGCCCAGTGTAATTTTGAGGCCTAGTCCTGGCTCTCTGACTAGGTAAGTCCCTTTCCATCTCTGCGTGCCTCAGTTTCTCCAGCATTACAGTGAGGACACTGATTCTGAACCCCCTTTGTAAAGCCCTTTGAGGTTGGCTGTTGAGCGGAGCTATGGATTATTAATTAAAGTAACTCATAATTTACCGTGATAGCGTCTGATACCAAAGTATCTGAGGACTTTGTCACCTTCAGTTGGTTTCTCTTCCCGTGAGGTAGGGGGGATATGATCCCCATTGTACAGAGGGGCGAATCATTTCCCCCAAGAGCCAGATTGGAGCCACTGTGGTGTCATCCCCCCCCCCTCCCCCCCCCCAACAGAGATTGCTGGAGCAAATATTGGAGATCCCACTGCTCACACCAATGTCCCTTGGCACAGGAGGGAGAAGATGAGCTGCAACTAATTGGGGGAGGGGGAAGGCGGATCTTTGGGTAGGGGTGGGGCTTGAACATTGATGGGGGAGGGGCCTTCTATGTGAATGGGTGGGGCCAGCACATAGGGGGCAGGGCAACGCAGCAGAGGGGTGTATGTCTTGCTCTTCTCATTATGGCCTTTTTTTGACCCCGAGGGAGGGGGATGCCGTCTTGTTCTTCGACACAATGGCGGGGGCTGGGAGCCAGGACTCCTGGGTTCTCTCCCTGGCTCTGCGAGGGAGGGGGAGAGGTTACTGCAACACCAGAGACAGATCCGGTGGTGGTGGGGAATTGACATCATCCCCTCCCCAGGGGGGCCCTCCCATCTATCTCCCAAGACCCTGTTCTTTTTTGGGGGGGGGGGGGCGAGGGACTTTCCCCCTGGCATCTTGGGAAGAATTTTCTCCCCTAGTAACCTACATAATTTTTTTCCCCTTGGGTGAATTTAATCCCCCCCCCTGATCATTTTAATCTTCCTCCCCCCGCCCCCCATTACTGTGCCTGGGCCAGGCTGGACAGATTGTCCTGCGTTAATCTTCCTGCGCTGCTCAATCCCTCGTGGGGGGAGGGGCCTGGATATGAGGGGGGGGTCCTAGAGCTGGGGGTCCTGCCCCCCCCCCCCCCCCGCCCCCGCTGCAGGCAGGGCCGGCTCCAGGCACCAGCTTACCAAGCAGGTGCTTGGGGCAGCCACTTCGGAGAGGGACAGCACGTCCAGCTGTTCGGCGGCAATTGGGCGGATGGTCCCTCACTCCTGCTCGGAGCGAAGGACCTCCCGCCGAATTGCCGCCGCAGATCGCGATCGTGGCTTTTTTTTTTTTTTTTTTTTTTTTTGGCTGCTTGGGGCGGCAAAAACCCTGGAGCCAGCCCTGGCTGCACGGGAAAAGGATCTGCCTTAGCCCTCTAGCCCCCAGCACGCCGGGGGCTGCAGGGACACAGAGCGAGAGACGGGCCCTGCAGTGGGGGCTGGGAGCCAGGACTCCTGGGTTCTCTCCCTGGCTCTGGGAGGGGAGTGGGGGCTGGTGGGTTGGAGCAGGGGGGGCTGGGAGCCAGGACTCCTAGTGTTCAGCCCCCACTATGCCCATACGCCCTGACCCCCGCACACACACACACCATGGGGTTGGCTAGTGCCACACAGTGTGGGGGTGGGGGAGCTGTTCCTGGGAGGGTGTCTGGGCAGGCTGCCCTGGTGGGGGGGGCACATTGTGCCTGCTGTGAGGGGAAGGGACGTAGCCTCATGTGCCCCCGGCGCTAGGCAGCCAGGCGCTGCCCAGCCTGGACGGACGCCCGGCCTGCCGCCCCCTCCCTGGAGCCGCCCCCTCCCTGGAGCCTCCCCCTCCGCCTGCCCAGCTCCTGTCCCCCACGGCTCCCCTCCCTCCCCCCATCTGCCCAGGCCCCTCTGCTCCACTCCCCGCAGGTACCCCAGCTCCCGCCCAGCCTCCCCCCCTCCTCCCCTCCCTCCCCCCCATCTGCCCAGGCCCCTCTGCTCCCCTCCCCGCAGGTACCCCAGCTCCCGCCCAGCCTCCCCCCCCCACACAACCTGCTTCCCTACATCTGCCCGGGCCCCTCTGCTCCCCTCCCCACAGGTACCCCAGCTGCCGCCCAGCCTCTCTTCCCCCCCCCCCCCCAGTCTGCTTCCTCACATCTGCCCAGGCCCCTCTGCTCCTCTCCCCGCAGGTACCCCAGCTCCTGCCCAGCCTCCCCCACACACAGCCTGCTCCCCTCCCTCCCCCCATTTGCCCAGGCCCCTCTGCTCCCCTCCCCGCAGGTACCCCAGCTCCCGCCCAGCCTCCCCCCCCCCACACAGCCTGCTTCCCCACATCTGCCCGGGCCCCTCTGCTCCCCTCCCCGCAGGTACCCCAGCTCCCGCCCAGCCTCCCCCGCACACAGCCTGCTTCCCCACATCTGCCCGGGCCCCTCTGCTCCCCTCCCCGCAGGTACCCCAGCTCCCGCCCAGCCTCGCCCCCCACACAGTCGGCTCCCCTCCCTCCCCCCCATCTGCCCAGGCCCCTCTGCTCCCCTCCCCGCAGGTACCCCAGCTCCTGCCCAGCCTCCCCCCTCACACAGCCTGCTCCCCTCCCTCCCCCCATCTGCCCAGGCCCCTCTGCTCCCCTCCCCGCAGGTACCCCAGCTCCTGCCCAGCCTCCCCCCCCCCACAGCCTGCTCCCCTCCCTCCCCCCATCTGCCCAGGCCCCTCTGCTCCCCTCCCCGCAGGTACCCCAGCTCCCACCCAGCCTCCCCCGCACACAGCCTGCTTCCCCACATCTGCCCAGGCCCCTCTGCTCCCCTCCCCACAGCGTGCCCCCCGGCACTGCTCCCCTCCCCCCTGTCTGCCTCCGCCTCTCCCGCCGTCTGCCCCTCCCCCGTCTGCCCGGAGGGCCCTCCCCCGCTGGTGGATCAATGGGGTGTAAAGTGCCCTAATTCCCAGTCGATACCGATCCATAGCCGCGGGGGGCGGATGGACAGACGGGCAGGCGCTCAGGTTCCAGGGAGTCACAGCACACACCACACACACTGCAACACACACCCGTCCCTGGTCACAAACACACATGCAACACACAGACAGACACCCGTCCCTGATGACACACTGTAACACACACACATTGCAACACACACGTCCCTGGTGACACACACACACACACACTGCAACACACAGACACACTGTCTGCAACACAGACATACTGCAACACATGCACAAACCCACAGTGGATATAAATACACACCCACACAACCACAATGATTATACACACTGCAATACAACCACATTGGAGACATGCCCGCGCACACACACACACTCTGCAACACACACACAACCATAACGGGGACACACACACTCACAATGGATTTGCACATTTTCTTCACAACCTCAGTGGATACACACTCTCACAACCACAACAGCCGGGGACACACACACACAGCAAGGCAGGGCCAGGGGAACAGAACGTTCTGGGCCAGGAGCAATGTGGGGGGGAGGGGCTAGCACGGAGCCCAGCTCATCAGTATGTGGGGCAGGGCCCCTCCCCACAGGGGGCTCCCCAGCTGACTCCCTCCCCTCCCCACCAGCCCTCTCTGCCCCCCCACCCACTAGCCCCCCCCGGCCTCCAATCTCACCAGCCCCCCCTTGGCTCCTCCCCCACCAGCTCCCCTTTGCCCCCCATCGCCCCTCCCTACCCCCAGTCCCGCCTGCCCACCAGCCCCCCTATGGCTCCTCCCCCAATGAACTCCCTGTCACCCCCCTCCCCCCACTTCCCCTGCTCACCCCACCCCCTTCCCTGCTCTGCCCCCACCATCCCTACCCCCTGCTCCTTTGCATCCCCTTCTCAATCTCTCCCCCTGAGAACCGCTCTGGGTGTGTGTGTGGGGGGAGGACATGGTTCCCCCTCCAGCACCCCCACCACAGGGCTATAACAGCCCTGCCTCTTTTCCTCCCCTCCCCTGCTCTTCTGTGACCCCCCCCCCCAGGAGTAGCCCCTCCCCGCAGCTCTGTCCTCCCCCTTCCCCCCCTCCAGTGCCTCAAGGGTTAACCCGGGCTAAGCCCCTGGAAGGACAGAGGAAGAGCAAAAGGCAGAAGCTTATGGGATTTCGTGGGGCGGGGGGGGATCAAGCTTGGGGGGGGGGATTTTTGGTCTCCCCCGCACCCTGTGCAGCTGCTGCTCCCCCACACACAGCGCAGGTGGGCAGCGATTTGGGGGGGCAGGATCCCCAAGGTCTCAGCCCCAGGGCAGGTGCGGGGTAGAACAGGGGTTGCAACCAGGTGGAGGTGGGGAGGGGCTAGAGGTGGGGAAGGGGCAGGGGAGGGCGGGCAGAGCTGGCTTGATGGGAGGGGGTCTGGGGGGGGCAGATGGCTGGAGGGAGGGAGGGTGGGTGGGGCTAAATGGATGGGGGGGTGTAGGGCTGGCCCAATGCTCCCGATATCCAGCCAATCCCGGATCCCCCACCATCTCTGCTGGCAATGGAGGAGCCCCACCCCAACCCTCTTGGGGGGGGCGGGGGGTCATTTGCTGATTAAGTCCCAGCCCCCCCCCAGGCCTGCGGGTGCCAGATACAACCTCCGTTGCAACAGTGTGTGTAGGCCAATCCCGAGCGGGAGGTGACCCCCACCTCCAGCAGGGGGTGCTGAGGGGCCTCGACCCCCCCCTCGGCCTAAGGCCTGAGCTCGGGGCAGGGGAGACGGGTCCTGCCCCATAGACCACAGAGCTGGGGGGGGGCTAAGGCCCCCAGGGGCCAGCAGCACCTCCCCATCGCTTTCGGGCCAGCATCCCTATGGTGAGACCCCCCCCATAACCTCCCTGAGCTGACCCCACACAGTTACTCCTCCCCCCCCCAGCACAAGTGCGGCTGTCTCGTAGACCATTACTTGCAACAGTGTCATTGTGGAGGGCAAAATTGCAGCGAGACCCACGGAGTCCCAGCTTTGGAGCCAGGACTCCTGGGTTTTCTCCCCGGCTCTGTGAGGGCAGTGGGGGCTGGTGGTTAGAGCAGGGGGAGCTGGCAGCCAGGACTCCTGGGTTCTATCTCCATGGGAGGCTGAAACAGCAGCTGGGGGAGGGGCATAGCTCTGAGCCCTCCCCCGCATCTTGTCTCCACGCCACCTGGTGGGAGAAGTGGGATCTGGCTCAAGGTCAGTGGAAGGGGACGGAGGAAATTTCCAGTCCACTCCTGGCGGAGCTGAGGACTTGGCAGGCGCTGGGGGTCGGGAAGGGGGGGGGGTTGGGCTCATTCATCCCTTGCCCCCCCCCACAACATACACACAAAGCGTGAGGCGGTGCCTCAACCCAGCTGGCCAGAGATTTCCCTCACCCCATTCAGCATGTGGTGCCCCCCCCCACAAACACAGAGACAAGCTCATTAAGCCTGTGCCTACAGATGGAGGGGGGGGGGGGAAGGAGCTGTCCCTGCTCTGAAGGGGGGAGGGGTCGGATGGCTGCCCCCTCCCTGCCCCAGGGGCACCCCTCCATCACCCAGCCCTCCCCCCCCCCAGGGCCTTGAGAACATGCCCCCTCCCCCACACAGGCTGCGGGGGAGTGGGACTGTCCCTGCTTTGAAGAGGATGCTACAGAGGGACACAGTGGCAGCTCCAACCCCCGCCCCCATTTCGCCCCCCCCCCCCGGGGTCCCCATTCATGAAGCCAGGTCTCTGTGTTGAATGGGGGGGGGGGAGAGGAAGCGGCGGTGCACTCCTGCCACCCTGTGGTGGATCAGGGAATGACAGGGGGCAGAAAACAAGGTATATGTGGGGGGGGCATGGGAAACAGGTGAGCTCCTGCAGCCCCCCCCATTTCCTGGCCCTTCCCGCCAGAGCCCATCCCTGCTGCATCTGGCCTCCCGCTGGCTGGCTCAGAACCCCCTGGGGAGGCAGGAGGGGGGAGCCAGGGTTCCCCCCCCTTTGTCTAACGGACCCCCTCAGACGAGGACCCCCATGGGCCAGACCCAGGCAGTGGGGGAGATGGGCAGGAGAAGCGGGTGGCGGAGGCAGGACACGTCCATCTAGACAAGTCAACCTCGGGTTTGCCCAACCTGAGGCCGGAGAAGTCAACCTAGGGTTTGACCAACTTGTTCACAAAAAAACCCTCCAGTTTTTGTCCGTCCCCTCCCCCGGGATGCCCAATCTACCGCTGAGCGCCTCGGAAAGGGAACAGGATCCTCCTCTGATCTCCGCTGCTGCAGACGAAGCCCGTGACGTCTGGCCCGGCCTTCGGCGGTCACGGAGAACAACTGGTCCCCTCGGCCTCGGAGCCGATCGGACGTCTTCTCCAAATGAACCCGGCCCGGTTTCGGGTTTTGTGCCTTCCCTCGGAAGGTGGCTTTCTCTCTACCTCGCCTCATTTTCTGGGCTCTTTCGAGTGCGGCCCGCATTCTTCCTCCCTTCTTCCTTGTTCCTTCCACTTTCCGGACCAAAAAGTCATCCCAAACCCTTCTCGGAAATTGGGCGTTTTCATAGACTCATAGAAGATCAGGGTTGGAAGGGACCTCAGGAGGCATCTAGTCCAACCCCCTGCTCAAAGCAGGACCAACCCCAACTAAATCATCCCAGCCCGGGCTTTGTCAAGCCAGGCCTTAAAAACCTCTAAGGAAGGAGATTCCACCACCTCCTTAGGGAACCCATTCCAGTGCTTCACCACCCTCCTAGTGAAATAGTGTTTCCTAATATCCAACCTAAACCTCCCCCACTGCAACTTGAGACCATTACTCCTTGTTCTGTCATCTACCAACACTGAGAACAGCCGAGCTCCATCCTCTTTGGAACCCTCCTTCAGGTAGTTGAAGGCTGCTATCAAATCCCCCCTCACTCTTCTCTTCTGCAGACTAAACAATCCCAGTTCCCTCAGCCTCTTCTCGTAAGTCATGTGCTCCAGCCCCCTAATCATTTTAGTTGCCCTCCACTGGACTCTCTGCAATTTGTCCACATCCTTTTGGCTCAAAACTGGACACAGTACTCCAGATGTGGCCTCACCAGTGCCGAGTAGAGGGGAATAATCACGTCCCTCGATCTGCTGGCAATGCTCCTACTAATACAGCCCAAAATGCCGTTGGTCTTCTTGGCAACGAGGGCACACTGCTGACTCTCATCCAGCTTCTCGTCCACTGTAACCCCCAGGTCCTTTTCTGCAGAACGGCTGCTTAGCCAGTCGGTCCCCAGCCTGTAGCAGTGCCTGGGATTCTTCCTTCCTAAGTGCAGGACTCTGCACTTGTCCTTGTTGAACCTCATCAGATTTCTTCTGGCCCAATCTTCTAATTTGTCTAAGTCACTCTGAACCCAATCCCGACCCTCCAGCGAATCCACCTCTATCCCCAGCTTAGAGTCATCTGCAGACTTGCTGAGGGTGCAGTCCACGCCATCCTCCAGATCATTAATGAAGATGTTGAACAAAACCGGCCTCAGGACCGACCCCCTTACCCTGGCTGGGATGATTTAGTTGGGGTTGGTCCTGCTTTGAGCAGGGGGTTGGACTAGATACCAGCTGAGGTCCCTTCCAACCCTGATATTCTATTATTCTTTTCAACAGACGTCCGGGTACTTAAAGTCCCTCCATTACTACCAGGTCTAGGGATGTTTCCGTTAGATGGTTATGTCGGGGGGAGCATCTTTGCCGGAGGGTTTCAAAAGGCAGCTGGCCGGTCGTCTGTCTTGGTTGGATTAGACCCAACAAACCCGGCGTCTAGACTGAACGACTTTTGTGGCCTCTCCGAGCCCTGTGGCTCTCTGTTCTCAAAATGCCTCACCAACCTCCTCTTCCCTTAATCGGTGGGCTACCGGAGACATCAGCCCGTTTTTTTTTTTTAATTCACCATTTTCTTGATTCGTCAACACCAGAGCTGGATTCCAGCTGGGGCTAAATCCAGAGGTCAAATCACCTCCCTGCTCCTACACCGGATTCTTGTCTACACGTCGCTGAATCACCAAGTTGGGGGGTTAGCGACCCCTCCCCTCCAGCTGTGGGTCCCGTCCACCCCGGTTTCCTTCCAGGGCACAGATAGCTAATCCGGGCGGGGCCTAAGACCGGATCCCAATTGGCACATCTGTTCCAAGCCGAGTCCCCCCTTCCCAGCCGGTTTTGGGCCCATTCCCTGTTAATTAACTCAGCCCCCGCAGCCAACCGGCCCTTGACCCTCCCCACCCTCACACCCCCGGAAGGGAAGGAGGCAGCGGCTAAGAATCAGCTGGATTTATTGTATAAAAAGTTGGTATAAAAGTCCAGCGAAAGGGTGGGTGTACAGAGCGGGGCGGGGTCCCAGAAGGGGGCGGGGTCCTCAGTAGGATGGGAACAATCTCCCCCCCCCCCCCCCCGCCGTCGTGAGAAGTGAGGGCGGGGTGGGGAACCGTAGGGTCGACCCCACTCCCCGCGGGAGAGAGGAGATTTCATAGAAAACGATGACTGTAAAAAGCTGGCAGTGAAAATTAGCCGAGTGCAAGACAGGACCGGGCGTGGGGGGGGGGGGGGGGGGGGAGGGCGGGTCTGGAGGGGGGAATTATTCCGAATCCTCCTCCTTCACCAGCAGCTTCTTTCCACTCTGAGGCAGCAGCTCGTCCCCCGACTCCTTCCGGGTCTTCAGCAACCTGTCCCAGGGAGAGGAGGAAGAGACTCAGCGCCGGGGAGAGAACCCAGGAGTCCGGGATCCCAGCCCCCCCATCTCTAACCCACCAGCCCCCACTCCCCTCCCAGAGCCGGGGAGAGACCCCAGGAGTCCTGGCTCCCAGCCCCCCCTGCTCTAACCCACCAGCCCCCACTCCCCTCCCATAGCCGGGGAGAGAACCCAGGAGTCCTGGCTCCCAGCCCCCCCCCCCCCCCGCTCTAACCCACCAGCCCCCAATCCCCTCCCAGAGCCGGGGAGAGAACCCAGGAGTCCTGGCGCCCAGCCCCCCCCGCTCTGACCCACCAGCCCCCACTCCCCTCCCATAGCCGGGGAGAGAACCCAGGAGTCCTGGCGCCCAGTGCCCCCCCCCCCCCCGCTCTAACCCACCAACCCCCACTCCCCTCCCAGAGCCGGGGAGAGAACCCTGCAGGGTCCCACACCCAAGGGTGCAACTGGACCCAGCCCCTTTTCCAGCGGGGACCCCACCTGAGGGGTCAAGCCAGGCTCCACCCTCTTTCCATGAAGGGCGGGGGAAGCCTCCCATGGGGCACTAGCCCCCCTCCCCCTTCCCAGCCTAGGGCTCTGCCCCCTTTCCACCTCGAGGGCGTGGGGTTCCGGTGACTCTCCGGCTCCCCCTGCTGCTTGGCGGCCACCATCTCCAGGGCGTCGTTGATTTCCTTCAGCATCATGTATCGTTTGCGCCCATGAACCTGGTGGCAGGGGAGAGAGAAAGAGGCAGGGAGGGGAGGGGTGGGGAGTCAGACCCCCCCCCCCCCCCCAGGACAGGCCAACCCCCCTCCTGCTCCCTCCAATCCTAGATCCACTCAAATTGCACAGATGGACCTCCCTCCCCTGCCAGAGCCGGGGAGAGAACCCAGGAATCCTGGCTCCCAGCCCCCCCTGCTTTAACCACCAGCCCCCACTCCCCTCCCAGCGCCGGGGAGAGAACCCAGGAGTCCTGGCTCCCAGCCCCCCCTGTTCTAACCACTAGTCCCCACTCCCCTCCCAGAGCCGGGGAGAGAACCCAGGAGTCCTGAACCCCCAATTTCCACACCAGGACTCACCTCGAGGAGGAAGACCTCTTTCTCGGCGGACACCACCCGCTTCTTGGGGTTCTCAGCTGTTTCCATGGTAGCCTGGAGAGCTGAGGGGTGGGGGAAGCACATGTCAAGCCCATTGCTACCTGGGAAAGTCACACTGCCCCATTCTGGGGAATAAGTATTCAACGAGCTTCAAAAAGTTAAAGCTTTATAACCGCAAAAGCCCCAAATTGTCCTCAGCACTGGTCAAAAATATTACCAAGTAAATATCCTCAATCCTACTCTCAACAGATCGCCAGAGCATCCGGCCTGCTGGAGAAGTTATTCGTGGTTGACTGAAGAATATTGACTTTATTTGGCCTATCTGTCAATTTCTTCTGTTGATGGAAATATTTGGTCATTGGTTTGCGTGGGCGAGGCGAATGGCCGTTTACTGATATTTCCCTATTAAAAATTTAATCCTTCCAAGCCCATAAATAGATTAGAAAGACGGAAGAATGGATCATTGATGGTTGTAGGAGAAGTGTGATCAATGGATCTGACCGATGGAAGAATGGATCCTTGACGGTTATAAGAGAAGTGTGATCAATGGATCCGACCGATGGAAGAATGGATCCTTGATGGTTGTAAGACAAGTGTGATCACTGGATCCGACTGACAGAAGAATGGATCCTTGATGATTATCGGTAAATGGAATAAGAAATCTTCGTGTAATTTCTATTGTTCCCAGGTGGAACTGCCGATCACTAACGCCTGTCTGACTGTGTGTATTAGCGGTTCAGTTCACGCCCCGATCGAAACGTGATCTATACAACTCTTCATTAAATCTCCATTTGGTTCTCAGTTAATTAAGCAGCTTGCTGATTGGCTAAGAAGAGCGAAGGGACCTGATCGGAGGAATACAGTCCAAAGGAAAGAGAAGAACTTGGTGTTAAAATCAGCAAGCTAGCGTGCTCGGATTCAATTGATCCTAATTCAGCCACGTCCGAATACTGGCTGGAAAACTGGGCAAGGAGAGAGCGCGTGGGGCATTCTGGAGGGCAGGACCATGAGGGGTGAGTGTAGGGGGTGGGGCTCCTGCGTGGGGCGGAGCCAAGAGTTGGGGTGGGGAAAGAGGGGGCGGGGCCAATCCAACTGGCCAATCGAGTTGGGTCGATTTCAGCTTCGACGTCTAGCTGGTGCCGAATTACGGACATCGACTCCCATATGGGTAAGTCCCTATTGGCCCTGCCCCCTCAGAAGCCACGCCACCCATCCTCATCCTCACCCCCATCCATGCCCCTCCTCTCACACTCGCCTTTGGCTCCGCCCCCTCAGAACCCCACACTTCCCCTTCCACCTGCCCGCTCAGATCCCCGCCCCAAACGCCTCTCAGTCCCTGGGCCCACCCCTGCACTCACCCCTCTTGGCTCTGCCCCCTTTGAGGGCCCCGGCCCCGCTCAGGACCCTGCCGGCCAATTTCTTGCGGAAATTCTCCTCCTCCGTCCTGCGGTCCCGTCCGGGGCAGGCGCAGACTCGAACCTCGAAGCATCGGCGTCCCAGGAGCTGCCCGCTGCGCCGGGGGGGCAGAGAACGGACATTAGACACGGACAGGAACCCAGGAGTCCTGGCTCCCAGCCCCCCAACCCTCCCCCCATTCTCACTCGCCTCCTGGAGCCGGGGATAGAACCCAGGGGTCCTGGCTCCCAGCCCCCCAACCCTCCCCCCATTCTCACTCCCCTCCCAGAGCCGGGGATAGAACCCAGGAGTCCTGGCTCCCAGCCCCCCGCCTGCTCTAACCCACCAGCCCCCACTCCCCTCCCAGAGCCGGGGAGATAACCCAGGAGTCCTGGCTCCCAACCCAACAGCTCCCCAATGCCTCATGGCTGATTGGGGGTGCACAGGTTGTGGGGGGTGGTCGGGGGGATGCTGGTCCCCCAGGGGAGGCAGCTCCAGCCCCGGCAGGGGGCTACAAGGCAGGGGGCCCAGGGAGGGCTGGGGGGCGGGGAGGGGACACTTACTGCCTGCCCTCCAGAGTGATGATGGCCAGGATGGGGCGCCGGTTCATGCCCCCCATGCACGAACTGTTACACATGAAGTTATACAGCACGGTGGTGCAGTCTGACCCCACCTGCAGGGCAGAGAGGGAATTACAACGATCTCGGGGGCCCTAGAGGGGACAGGCCCCTGCCCCATTCCCCCCTCCCCTCCCCCGAGTCCCCACCCTGGTGGCAGATGGGAGCCGGCGCCCCCTAGAGGGGACAGGCCCCGTGTCCCGGTACCTGGGGCGTCTCATAGGGCACCATGACACTCTGGCGCTTGGTGTTTTCGTCGTCGTAGTAATGCGCCTGCTGGTTCCCCTCGATCCGGATTAGGTGGCGGGCCGGGGCGACCCCTGTCACAAGAGACGAGGGGGCAGCTCAAGGGGAGACACCTCTGGGCCCCCATCTCCCCCCCCCGACATCTAGCCTTCTTCTCCGGCAGATCAGAGCCCCACCCCCCCGCCCCAGTATTCCCCATCCCAAGATCCCTCCAGCTGGGTTTCAGACACACACGCCCCTGCAGCAGGGAGTTCCACAGGTTGCCACCCCCCCAAGCCACGCCCCTCACCGTCGCGGTACTCCTCGCAGCGTTCGTGGTGGGGGCAGCGTCTCACCACCTCGGCCACGTGCTCTGATTTCTTGTAGACGGCTGTGGCCCGGACGACGGAGCCGGGCGGGGGCTGGCTGGCCGTCTTGATCTGCACAGGGCAGGTCTTCGCCAGCTGGCAGTAGAGCTTGTTCAGCTCCGGGGAGTACTGCGGGGGTACGGAGACGGGGGTCAGCAGGGGGCGCTCTCCCCTGGCAGGCGGGGCTGGCCCCAGGGCGGCGCTAGGGGGCACTGTGGGGCAGGGAGTGGGGCGGGGGGCACACCAGGCAGCGCTCTCCCCTGGCAGGCAGGGCGGCGCTAGGAGGCAGTGTGTGGCAGGGAGCGAGGTGGGGGGCTCAGCAAGGGGCACTCTCCCCTGGCTGGCCCCAGGGTGCGCTGTGGGGCAGGAAGCAGGGCGGGGGGGCTCAGCAGGGGGCGCTCTCCCCTGGCAGGCAGGGCTGGTCCCAGGGCGGCGCTAGGGGCGCTGTGGGGCAGGGAGCGGGACGGGGGGCAGCAGGGGGCGCTTTACCCTGGCAGGCGGGGCTGGCCCCAGGGCAGCACTAGGGGGCGCTGTAGGGAAGCGCCAGGGGGCTCAGTTGGGTTGCTTGCCCCAGTCCTCCCTGAAATATCCCCTCACCCCTCCCCACCCCCCGGGTCCGTACGGTGCAGGTGACGGACTTGGCGGTCCCCGACTGCTGGAAGACCAGCTCGAATCCGTGCTCCCCAGCGTAGTCCTCGGTGGAGGGGACGGTGGAAGAGGTGGGGGGCGGCTCTGGGGCCGGGCCGGGGAGCTCCCAGCCCCCGTCACTGCCCCCAGCCTGTGAGAGCAGGAGGGAGGGGTCCCCCGAGCCAGACAGGCCCATGGCCAGGCCCAGGGCCAGGTCCGGGTCTGGGTCCGGGTCCGGCAGGCTCTGTGGAGGAGACACGGCGAGCCAAGGGTTAATGCCGCAGACCAGGCCCCCCCACACACACCCCCAACCGACCTCAGCCGCCCCCAGAATCCACTGCGCCGCCCCCAGAATCCACTGCGCCCCCCCCCCCCCACGGATCCAGCCAGCCCCACGGCCTCCCTGCCCCCAGCCCCTCCCTATACCCCCTGGTCTTTCCCCACGTCCCACTGCACCTCTAGTCCCTCCACTGCCCTCCAGCCCCGCCCCCCCCCAGTCCACCCTGCTGGGTTAGAGCGGAGGGGTGGGGGGTGGGAGCCCGGACTCCTGGGTTCTCTTCCCGGCTCTGGGAGGGGAGCAGGGTGGGGGGTTGGGAACCAGGACTCCTGGGTTCTCTCCCCAGCTCTGGGAGGGTTGTGGGGGCTGGTGGGTTAAAGCAGGGCGGGCTGGGAGCCAGGACTCCTGGGTTCTCTTCCTGGCTCTGGGAGGGAACTGGAGGCTGCTGGTTAGAGATGGGGGGCTGGGAGCCAGGCCTCCTGGGTTCTCTCCCCAGCTCTGGGAGGGGAGTGGGGGCTGGTGGTTAGAGCTGGGGGGGGCTGGGAGCCAGGACTCCTGGGTTCTATCTCCAGCTCTGGGAGGGGAGTGTGGCAAGGTGGGTTGCGTGGGGGCATGGCTGAGAGACAGGACTCCTGGGTTCTATTCCCCACTGGCCCTCTGCACTTACAGACAGCCGCTGGCTCTCCGTTGCGGTGGAATCCGCGTTCGTGGGATACCAGCTATTGAAAGAGACAGGAAAGGTAAAGATGAAGGGGGCTGTCCCCCCACCACCATGCAAGGTAAACCCCGCTCTGCCCTGCCCCTCTCTGAGCGCACCACCCCTAAATTACAAGGAGTTTGGGGGGACAGGTTAGGACAGGTGCTGAGAAGGGAAAGGGGGGAGGATTATGCTAGGGAAGGGTGGGTGAAGCCCGGGGGGGGGCTAGCCATCTGGGTGGAGGGGGCAGGGACGAGGGGGTCCCCCCAATATTTACATATTGCTCCAGAAATCAGAGAAGCTCTCCTGGCTCAGGGGCGGCTCTAGCCCGGGGTCCAACATCGGCTCCATTCCAGCTGTTCCCTAGAGGTAGGGTAACAATCAGAGAGAAGGGTTAAGGTGAAATTAAAAGTTAAGGTGAAATTAGAAATAAGGGTTAGGGTGAAATTGAGAGTTCGGGTGAAATTAGAAATAAGGGTTAAGGTGAAATTGAAAGTTAGGGTGAAATTAGAGATAAGCTGTAACGATGCTGGTTCTGGCGGGACCCAACTGAGAGTGCCAATTCAGGAAAGATTGCTTAAAACAGGGCAGTTACAGCCCAAGGCTGGGGGTTTTCCACCTCGAAGGCAAACCAACCCAGCCAGACAAAGAGGACTTTGGTCTCACCCCACTGGCTAATCACACGTCACACAAGCAATTCCCTCAGACACTCCAGTTTCCCAGTATCCCCACCAGTGCCACTCGTAATGGGGACAAATGAAAACCAATACCCCAATAAAAGAAAAAAGGTTCTCCTGATCCCAAAGGACCAAGCCCCAGACCCAGGTCAATATACAAATCAGATCTTACCCACAAATCACACTGTTGTCTGTCCTTTAGAATCTAAAATCTAAAGGTTTATTGATAAAAGAAAAAAGATAGAGATGAGAGTTAGGATTGGTTAAATGGAATCAATTACATCCAGTAATGGCAAAGTTCTTGGTTTAGGCTTGTAGCAGTGATGGATTAAACTGCAGGTTCAAAATTAAGTCTCTGGAGTCCATCCACAGCTGGGATGGGTCCTTCAGTCCTTTGTTCAGAGCTCCAGTTTGTAGCAAAGTCCCTCCAGAGGTAAGAAGCAGGATTGAAGACAAGATGGAGATGAGGCATCAGCCTTTTATAGTCTTTTGCAGGTGTAAGAACATCTCTTTGTCCTTACTGTGGAAACTTACAGCAAAATGGAGTCTGGAGTCACATGGGTCAGTCCCTGCATACTTTGCTGAGTCTCAAGGCGTATTTGCCTTTTCTCAATGGGTCAGTTGTGTAGAAGCTGATGGTCCTTAATGGGCCATCAAGCAGGCTAGGCAGAGCTAACACCAACTTGTCTGGGATGTCTCCCAGGGCTGCCCAGAGGATTCAGGGGGCCTGGGGCAAAGCAATTTCAGGGCCCCCTTCCATAAAAAAAAGTTGCAATATTATAGAATACTATATTCTCGTGGGGCCCCCCCGCAGGGCCTGGGGCCTGGGGCAAATTGCCCCACTTGCCCCCCCCCCTCTGGGCGGCCCTGATGTCTCCCAGAAGCAGAGCATAAGTTTGAAATACAGTCTAGAGCCAATATTCATAACTTCAACTACAAAATTGATACACACATATAGACAGCCTAATCATAACCTTGTCTTAGACACCTCATTTGACCCCCTTTATACAAGATTTGGTGCCACTACAGGACCTTGGCTGCAACCATGTTCTATACGGTCCCAGTTCAAGTTAATAACGTGACACCCCCAACGCAAAATTGATGCAGGAAGGGATGACACAAACATCACTGACTGCATCCCAAGAGCCCCCCATTCTTGGGTCTGTCTCACTACAGCTAGTATTGGGTTAGAAGCCGTACCAGCATATAACAGAAATGGTTCATCAAAGTCATGTTCAATAACATGATTGAATCTCTTTACAAACTCGAGGTAAAACTTGGTTAGAACAATAGTGGATTGGATCTGCTCTTGCAGCAGGATTCCTGTATGTTTCATGTGATCTCGCCAAGAGCTAAAGAAAACAGCTACTTTGTCCATACAAGCTCTGGCCAATGTTTGGAACCCAATTAACATTAAATCAATGTAGATATTAATGTTGTTCATAATACAGGAATGTTGGCATTTAGCCGTGAAAGCAATATGGTAGTGTGCCTCAGTTTCCCTTTTCCATACAGCACATTAGCTCTGGAATGTCTTTTCCCCTGTGAAAAGTTCCAATACTGTTTACAGGCACTAACTGTGAAACATCAGTATAGCCAGGCCTTTTAACAGAAAGTGTGTTCTCATGTATTCCTTTTAACATGTTCAAGGGATTTTCCAAAAGATTAGGGCTAGCTCAGTGGTTTGCGCATTAGCCTGTTAAACCCAGGGTTGTGAGTTCAATCTTTGAGGGGGCCGTTTAGGGATATGGGGCAAAAAAAATAGTTGGGGATTGGTCCTGCTTTGAGCAGGGGGTTGGACTAGATACCTCCTAAGGTCCCTTCCAACCCTGATCTTCTAGGATTTGTACATTTTTACAGTTCTGGGTAATAGCAACACATTAGTTACAAAAATTACCATTAGCAATAACAACAAATGAATTGCAAGTGTCCATCTACAATCATGTTTGTTATGCCACACCTTTGGCTCAATACCATTGGGGTTTGGGCATTCTAGGGTTAACCCTGTGGCTTCCCTTTGCAAAATTCAGTTTTCTCTTTCCTCCTTGTCCTGCAGGATCAAACCCTGATTTCTCTTCCTCAACAGAATTTACTGCTCTCTGTGCTAACAGCTATTAGCAAGTCTTTCTTCTCCCAGTCAGCCAGGTAATGTTCATCAACACAGACAGGAGCCACTTCACCAGTTTTCAGATCCTTAACTGTTACCAATTCCAAGGCTGGACTCTGTCCTAAAGAGATACCGTCCTTTTTCACCAACAAGCTAGACTCAAAGTTCTGTTGTCCTTCCCTTCCACATGGAGTTAGATGTTAAGGTCACAAGTCATATCCAACGTGTCTAGAGATGAACGTACACCTGCCATCCCCTGCATTCTCCAGAGATTAACTGCATAGCCATCCTGCTCTGCAGACTCAGCTACCCCGTCTTCCCTCTGAACCTGAGACGCAGACTGTTCACTCCCAGAATCAGCATGGAGACATTTCTCTCTCAACACCCTTGTCTCCCCAACAAGCTGGCCAAACCCAGCCACTTGGTCATCGGGCTGTTCAACTTTCTTAACAGCTTTTACTCCACCTGAGACCTTCTCAAAGTTATTCTTTCAAAAGGAAAGTCAGTGGATCCATTCACCACGGAAAATTTCTGGAGGTTAGGAACTGAAACTTCCTTGATTGAGTCACTTTCACACCCTTCAGCTGCAGCAAATTGCTTGCAAAGACGCCATGAGGGTTCCTTTCCCCAGGAACTTCTTTACGCAACAATTTAACTGTTACAGAAACTTTGACCTTACCCTCTTCATGTAGGGCTTGCTCGAAAGCAGTGGTTCCCAAATTTTAACAACCTGTGAACCCCTTTCACTAAAATGTCAAGTCTCATGAACCCCCTCCTAGAAATGAATATTTCCAGGGATTTTCTCCTTTGCCTGAGTATAAATTATAAAAGCCGTGATCTTGGAAATACAACATTTGTTTTCATGACATGCCTATTACACACGATTTATTATTAATTATTATTTATCATTAGAGTATTTTTATTACATTATGAAAACGGCAACACTGTATAAGTGTTGGGCGTTGGGCTGTATAAATAGGGGCATTGCCAGCAAATCGAGGGACGTGATCATTCCCCTCTATTCGACATTGGTGAGGCCTCATCTGGAGTACTGTGTCCAGTTTTGGGCCCCACACTACAAGAAGGATGTGGAAAAATTGGAAAGAGTCCAGCGGAGGGCAACAAAAATGATTAGGGGGCTGGAGCACATGACTTATGAGGAGAGGCTGAGGGAACTGGGATTGTTTAATCTGCAGAAGAGAAGAATGAGGGGGGGATTTGATACCTGAACGGGGGTTCCAAAGAGGATGGATCTAGACTGTTCTCAGTGGTAGCAGATGACAGAACAAGGAGCAATGGTCTCAAGTTGTAGTGGGGGAGGTCTAGGTTGGATATTAGGAAACACTATTTCACTAGGAGGGTGGTGAAGCACTGGAATGGGTTCCCTAGGGAGGTGGTGAAATCTCCTTCCTTGGAGGTTTTTAAGGCCCGGCTTGACAAAGCCCTGGCTGGGATGATTTAGTTGGTGTTGGTCCTGCTTTGAGCAGGGGGTTGGACTAGATGCCTCCTGAGGTCCCTTCCAACACTGATCTTCTATGATTCTAACACTCTTCCAAAATCTCACTTTCGTAGCTTGTATCACTTTGAATAAGCCTGTTATAAGCCAAGGCTCCTATGTTTCAGCAGGGAGTATCAGATGGGAAACAGCATGAAGGTATTTAAGAAGCCAACTCAAAGAGTTTCTCCTACACAAGCATTCAGGTCTTGAGCAGTCCAGGCAAACAATTAGGGTGACCAGACAGCAAATGTGAAAAATCGGGACGGGGGTGAGGGGGTAATAGGAGCCTATATAAGAAAAAGACCCCAAAATTGGGACTGTTCCTATAAAATCGGGACATCTGGTCACCCTACAAACAATGCACATTACAACAAAGCTTAAACTTGTTCTTCATAATAATTTTAAAAACAAGACTAGCTGTCTATTTAATTTTAAAAACAGCAAAAAATATCCACCTCCCTTTCCATTTCTTATAGGAGTCTTGAAGTTTAAATCTCCTCAGGGTGATAGGTATGCTTGCAAATCTGCTTAGCTCTTGGAAGCTGCCGGCCCTGTGCTGCCCGGGGTCCCTAGGGACACCTCTGTCCGCCATTAGGGAATTTTTTCCCGAGAACCCCCTGTAACATTTCGTGAACCCCAGTTTGGGAACCACTGCTCGAAAGGAACATTTTCCTGAGCAACAACAGACTCTTTCTGGGTCTTACTTGTTAGGATATAGATGTTCAGGCCTGTCTGTAAAGGCCTAGACTTTAAGAATGTAGGTGTGTTTTTATCACTTAGCTAGTTAGAGGTATAAAAGAAAGAATCAAAATCACTGTCTGCCGGTGTAAGGGCCTTCTCTCACTGTGATAGTCTGAGGCCTGGTTCTTAGGCTAAGGCCTTCGGCTAAGCAGCAGAGGCAGCCATAAGCTGGGAAATGTACAGTCACATCCCAAACTGGTCACATGGAAATAAGGTGCTATTGGGCTGTTAGGAATCCAATCCTCTCCTGATATTCCCATCACCTCCAGAGAAAGGGAAGAGCCTAGACGATGTAAAAGGAAACTTAGTCTGACAGCATCCTGTCTGGCAAGAACTCACTTCTCAATAGCTGGGATGTGAAATCCTCATTTCTGTGTTGTTCTATCACTGTAGTCTCCACTTCCCTATTGTTTGTCTGGTTCTGTGATTGTTTCTGTCTGCTGTATAATTAATTGTGTTGGGTGTAAACCAATTAAGGGGGTGGGATATAATTGGTTAAATAACCATGTTACAATGTGTCAGGATTGGTTAGTTACATTTCAGTAAAATCATTGGTTAAGGTATAACTAAGCAGAACTCAAGTTTTACTATATAGTCTGCAGTCAATCAGGAAGTAAGGGGGGGTGGGTGGGAACAGGGAATGGGGGTGAGGGAATCATGTTTTGCTAAGGGGGGAATGGGAGCAGGGACGGCTCTGTGGTGTCAGAGCTGGGAAGGGGGACACTGAGGAAGGAAACTGGAATCATGCTTGCTGGAAGTTCACCCCAATAAACATTGAATTGTTTGCACCTCTGAACTTCGGGTATTGTTACTCTGTTCATGCGAGAAGGACCAGGGAAGTGTGAGAGTGAAGGAATAAGCCCCCTAACCTTACTCACATTCAGGATCACCTTTGGCCCATCAGCCGGATTTCTCCACAATCCCCTTTCAGGCAAACCCATAGACTCACTGGATAAACGGTTAGACGCATTCTCCTTCCCTTTCCCACACACAAGCTCAGGAATCTTGTCCTTCTTGCTACAAGTTGTCAAACTGTTAGTAGGCAACACAATCAAATCACCGTTCTGCTCTCCTTGTGCCCTGGCTAGGGTATCACCCTGATCAGACAGAGTTGCTACACCCTTTCTTAACAACACACTAGCAACAGGCAAAGACAAGCACCAGAATTGTCTGGTCTCTGGGATTTTGCTAAGACACTAACTGGATGCAACTAGTCACAGTGCCATTCTCCCCAGCAGATACAAACTTAGGGTCAGTCACTTCCTGGGCTTTAGTTGAATCCAGAACCAACTCTGAGACAACTGCACAACCCTCAACCATCACAGGCTGAAAGGCACCTTCTGTCTGCTCCACAGACAAAGAACTGGAGACACCTTCTCCTTCACCAGACACACAGCTCGGGATCTCATTTCCCTTGTCCCAGCACACACGGCTGTTCACAGACAACTGCTTGGAGACCGAGGTAGCTTCTTCCATAGGCAAGTCAATACCCCGACAGACACATAGAATCATAGAATATCAGGGTTGGAAGGGACCTCAGGAGGTATCTAGTCCAATCCCCTGCTCAAAGCAGGACCAACCCCAACTAAATCATCCCAGCCAGGGCTTTGTCAAGCCGGGCCTTAAAAACCTCCAAAGAAGGAGACTCCACCACCTCCCTAGGTAGCGCATTCCAGTGCTTCACCACCCTCCTAGTGAAAAAGTTTTTCCTAATATCCAACCTAGACCTCCCCCACTGCAACTTAGACTCATAGACTTTAAGGTCAGAAGGGACCATTATGGTCATCTAGTCTGACCTCCCGCATGATGCAGGCCACAAAAGCTGACCCACCCACTTTCCCTTAACTCAGCTGTTGAAGTCTCCAGATCGTGATTTAAAGACTTCAAGTCGCAGAGAATCCTCCAGTTTGCGACCCCTGCCCCATGCTGTGGAGGAAGGCGAAAAACCTCCAGGGCCTCTGCCAATCTACCCTGGAGGAAAATTCCTTCCCGACCCCAAATATGGCGATCAGTAGAACCCCGAGCATACAGGCAAGATTCTCCAGCCGGACCCTCATTTTACCAGCAATGGCACGTTATTGCCTAATTGACTAAAATCACGTTATCCCATCAAACCATTCCCTCCATAAACTTATCTAGCCTAATCTTGAAGCCAGAGAGGTCTTTTGCCCCCACCGTTTCCCTCGGAAGGCTGTTCCAAAATTTCACCCCTCTAATGGTTAGAAACCTTCGTCTAATTTCAAGCCTAAACTTCCCCACGGCCAGTTTATATCCATTTGTTCTCGTGTCCACATTAGTACTGAGCTGAAATAATTCCTCTCCCTCCCTGGTATTTATCCCTCTGATATATTTAAAGAGAGCAATCATATCCCCCCTCAGCCTTCTTTTGGTTAGGCTAAACAAACCGAGCTCCTCGAGTCTCCTTTCATACGAAAGGTTTTCCATTCCTTGGATCATCCTAGTGGCCCTTCTCTGTACCCGTTCCAGTTTGAGTTCATCCTTTTTAAACATAGGAGACCAGAACTGCACACAGTACTCCAAATGAGGTCTCACCAGTGCCTTGTATAACGGAAGCAGCACCTCCTTGTCCCTACTAGAAATACCTCGCCTAATGCATCCCAAGATCGCATTAGCTTTTTTCACAGCCACGTCACATTGCTGACTCATAGTCATCCTGCGGTCAACCAGGACTCCGAGGTCCTTCTCCTCCTCCGTCACTTCCAACTGATGCGTCCCCAGCTTATAACTAAAATTCTTGTTAGTCATCCCTAAATGCATCACCTTACACTTCTCGCTATTAAATTTCATCCTATTACTATTACTCCAATTTATAAGGTCATCCAAGTCTCCCTGCAGGATATCCCGATCCTTCTCCGAATTGTCAATACCTCCCAACTTTGTGTCATCCGCAAACTTTATCAGCCCACTCCTACATTCGGTTCCAAGGTCAGTAATAAATAGATTAAATAAAATCGGACCCAAAACGGAACCTTGAGGAACCCCACTGGTGACCTCCCTCCAACCTGACAGTTCACCTTTCACTACTACTTCAGTACTTGAGACCATTACTCCTTGTTCTGTCATCTGCCACCACTGAGAACAGCCGAGCTCCATCCTCTTTGGAACCCCCCCTCAGGCACAATTCTCCACACAGGTAACAGGTAAGGGATAGGGACACTCATCTTCCACTCTCCTTGTCTACCCAAAGTGCTGACTAGACAAAGCCATCAGCTCACAAGGCGGCAAAGGCACAAAATGAGCTCAAACTGGCTATGGGAATAAAGGGCAACAAGAAGACTTTTTATCAATACATTAGAAGCAAGAGGAAGACCAAGGACAGGGTAGGCCCACTGCTCAGTGAAGAGGGAGAAACAGTAACAGGAAACTTGGAAATGGCAGAGACTTCTTTGTTTCGGTCTTCACGAGAAGTCTGAAGGAATGCCTAACATAGTGAATGCTAATGGGAAGGGGGGAGGTTTAGAAGATAAAATAAAAAAACAACAAGTTAAAAATCACTTAGAAAAGTTAGAAGCCTGCAAGTCACCAGGGCCTGATGAAATGCATCCTAGAATACTCAAGGAGCTAATAGAGGAGGTATCTGAGCCTCTAGCTATTATCTTTGGAAAATCATGGGAGAGGGCAGACATTCCAGAAGACTGGAAAAGGGCAAACATAGTGCCCATCTATAAAAAGGGAAATAAAAACGACCCAGAAAACTACAGACCAGTTAGTTTAACTTCTGTGCCAGGGAAGATAATGGAGCAAGTAATTAAGGAAATCATCTGCAAACACTTGGAAGGTGGAAAGGTGATAGGGAATAGCCAGCATGGATTTGTAAAGAACAAATCATGTCAAACCAATCTGATAGCTTTCTTTGATAGGATAACGAGTCTTGTGGATAAGGGAGAAGCAGTGGATGTGGTAGACCTAGACTTTAGTAAGGCATTTGATACGGTCTCGCATGATATTCTTATCGATAAACTAGGCAAATACAACTTAGATGGGGCTACTATAAGGTGGGTGCATAACTGGCTGGATAACCGTACTCAGAGAGTAGTTATTAATGGTCCCCAATCCTGCTGGAAAGGTATAACAAGTGGGGTTCTGTTTTGGGACCGGCTCTGTTCAATATCTTCATCAACGACTTAGATATTGGCATAGAAAGTACGCTTATTAAGTTTGCAGATGATACCAAACTGGGAGGGATTGCAACTGCTTTGGAGGATAGGGTCATAATTCAAAATGATCTGGACAAATTGGAGAAATGGTCTGAGGTAAACAGGATGAAGTTTAACAAAGACAAATGCAAAGTGCTCCACTTAGGAAGGAGTACGGCAGAAAGGGATCTAGGGGTTATAGTGGACCACAAGCTAAATATGAGTCAACAGTGTGATGCTGTTGCAAAAAAAAGCAAACATGATTCTGGGATGCATTAACAGGTGTGTTGTGAGCAAGACACGAGAAGTCATTCTTCCGTTCTACTCTGCGCTGGTTAGGCCTCAACTGGAGTATTGTGTCCAGTTCTGGGCACCGCATTTCAAGAAAGATGTGGAGAAATTGGAGAGGGTCCAGAGAAGAGCAACAAGAATGATTAAAGGTCTTGAGAACATGACCTATGAAGGAAGGCTGAAAGAATTGGGTTTGTTTAGTTTGGAAAAGAGAAGACTGAGGGGGGACATGATAGCAGTTTTCAGGTATCTAAAAGGGTGTCATAAGGAGGAGGGAGAAAGAAGCAATGGGCTTAAACTGCACCAAGGGCGGTTTAGGTTGGACATTAGGAAAAAGTTCCTAACTGTCAAGGTGGTTAAACACTGGAATAAATTGCCCAGGGAGGTGGTGGAATCTCCATCTCTGGAAATATCTCAGAGTAGGTTAGATAAATGTCTATCAGGGATGGTCTAGACCAGTGGTTCCCAAACTTGGTTCGCGGCTTGTTCAGGGTAAGCCCCTGGCGGGCCACGAGACGCTTTGTTTACCTGGAGCGTCCGCAGGTACGGCCGCTCGCAGCTCCCAGTGGCCGCGGTTTACCGTTCCCGGCCAATGGGAGCTGCAGGAAGCAGCGCGGGCCGGGCCATCACTTCCCGCAGCGCCCATTGGCCGGGAACGGTAAACCGCGGCCACTGGGAGCTGCGAGCGGCCGTACCTGCGGACGCTCCAGGTAAACAAAGCGTCTCGCGGCCCGCCAGGGGCTTACCCTGAACAAGCCGCGAACCAAGTTTGGGAACCACTGGTCTAGACAGTATTTGGTCCTGCCACGAGGGCAGGGGACTGGGCTCGATGACCTCTCGAGGTCCCTTCCAGTCCTAGAGTCTATGAAGCTAGGCTCATCCAAACTTTCCCTGCCCTCCTCTCTCTTGTCCCCGCACACAGGGCTGGTTACAGACAAATACTGGGATATTTGGGCAGCTTCTTTACCAGGCACATGGCCACTCCCGACAGAGAAACTGCTGCTCTTCTCACTACACTGAGCTACTTCCAGCAAATCACAGTTACCCTTTCCAGGTTCACTTTTACAAGCTTTACTAGCCACCAATCCATCATCCATCTAAAATCTACCCTTTCCTTCCTCAGCTACGGCTTCCACCTGACCATCCACTTTAATCTGCTCCTGAGAAACATTGTCCTGACCAATGAAAACTTTCTGTGCTTTATCTACTTCCAGATTCACTTCTGAGACAGACATTCAGACACTTCATTCACAGACAAACAGCTCTTCTCCTCAGACAAACCTTCGGAGCCACCCTCCCCAGGCAAATCATTGCCCACAATAGACACAGGTTCAAGATCATTCCTGTCCTGTGACTGGCTACCTGGACTGAACAAAGCTTTAACATCGTCCCCAATCAAAAGATCCTTAGGGAATAACTTCCTTACCCCAGCTATAACTTCACGCTCAGCAGCATTCCAGTCGAGGTGGATTCTGGGTGAAGGCACGCTTACAGTAAACTCATAGAGGACTACAACATTCACACTCTGATTTGGTAAATAATCTTCCTCTTTGACGAGATCTGCTTTAACAAGAGTGATGTCAGAAGCCATAATTTGCCCTAAACAGCTTTTACCATTGACTTTTACACTCTCTCTATGAATTTTGCATTACCCCTCCCATACAGAGCATTGGCACAAGTTATGGGGCCACCCTCTACTGAACACACAGTAACGGCATTTACAGAAAAGGTGGCCGTGTTGGGATACATTCGGTTACACCCAGACAACTGCGCAGAGCTATACAACATAGTTCGAAACCGGACTTTCAAGAGGATGCCATTTCTGCTGTTCTTCCCTTGCTTTTTTGACTCGGAGCTGAAGTCTTTCACTTTTGCCTCAGCTTCTAGTTCCTGCCATCGAATTTCTGCCAGTCTTTGTTCATGCTCAAGTTGCAGTTTTACTTGCTGCGTTTTGCATTCCAATTGCTTCTGCAGCCTCAGGTAAGGGCTGTGCTCCTGCCTTCTGATCACTGGGCATTAACAGACTTCTCAGTTCTTGATTTGTAGCTTTCTAAAGCTTATCCCCTTTTCTGAACACAAATCTTTCAGGGCTTTTTTGCCAAGGCCTCATAGGCTCTCTGCTCACCCATTGCAGCCCCTCTTTAACCAACCAAACTCTCAATCCCAAAATTCCAATTTGGACAGCGTGGGGTTCTGACCCAAAGCTTAATTGACCCGGTTCTGTGGATCCAAGCACGACTACGCCACTGTGACGATGTGGTTCTGGCAGGACCCAACTGAGAGTGCCAACTCAGGACAAATTGCTCAAACAGGGCAGTTACAGCCCTAGGCTGGGGTTTTTCCACCTCGAAGGCAAACCAAACCAGCCAGACTAAGAGGACTTCGATCTCACCCCACTGGCTAACCACAAGTCACACAAGCAATTTCCTTAGATACTCCAGTTTCCCAGTATCCCCACCAGTGCCACTCGTTATGGGGACGAATGGTTATGAAAACCAATACCCCAGTAAAAGAAAAAGGTTCTCCTGATCCCAAAGGACCAAGCCCCAGACCCAGGTCAATATACAGATCAGATCTTACCCACAAATCACGCTGTTGCCAATCCTTTAGAATCTAAAATCGAAAGGTTTATTCATAAAAGGAAAAAGATAGAGATGAGAGCTAGAATTGGTTAAATGGAATCAATTACATCCAGTAATGGCAAAGTTCTTGGTTCAGGCTTGTAGCAGTGAAAGAATAAACTGCAGGTTCAAAATCTAGTCTCTGGAACATCCCCAGCTGGGATGGGTCATCAGTCCTTTGTGTAGCACTTCTGTTTGTAGCAAAGTCCCTCCAGAGGTAAGAAGCAGGATTGAAGACAAGATGGAGATGAGGCATCAGCCTTTTATCGTCTTTTCCAGGTGTAAGAACACCTCTTTGTCCTTACTGTGGAAAATTACAGCAAAATGGAGTCTGGAGTCCCTGCATACTTTGCTGAGTTACAAGGCCTATCTGCCTTTTCTCAATGGGTCAGTTGTGTAGAAGCTGATGGTCCTTAATGGGCCATCAAGCCGGCTAGGCAGAGCTAATCCCAGCTTGTCTGGGATGTCACCCAGAAGCATAGCATAAGTTTGAAATACAGACAGTATAGAGCCAATATTCATAACTTCAACTACAAAACTGATACACACATATAGACAACCAGCAAACCATAACCTTGTCTTAGACACCTCATTTGACCCCCTTTATACAAGATTTGGTGCCACTACAGGACCTTGGTTGCAACCATGTTCTATACGGTCCCAGTTCAAGTTAATAACGTGACGTAAGGGTTAAGGTGAAATTGAAGATTAGGGTTAGAATGAAATCAGAGATAAGGGTTAAGGTGAAATTGAAGGTTAGGGTGAAATCAGAGATAAAGGTTAGGGTGAAATTGAAGGTTAGGGTTAAGATGAAATCAGAGATAAGGGTTAGGGTGAAGGTAAGGGAGGGTGAGAGGGGTCAGGGTTTGGAGTGGGGTATATTCCTAGAGGTATGAATCTGGCTGAATTAAACACACATTTTGTACACCTGGCTTCCCAAGTCGCTCTGTAGGCCAGCCCTGGCCCCCTCTCTATTTCCCGCTCTGCCAATCTCCCACCCGCAGCAGCATCACGCAGCTGTCCAGACCCATCGAGAAAAACTCCGCACGGCGTCAGGCCCAGATCCCTGCAGGACCCCGCTTGGGAAAACCCCCCCCCCCCAATTCGAGCATGCTTCCGCCGGGGGCGAGGTCTGTCCGCCGGGGAACGCTTCAGCCGTGTCCCGGGCGCGCTATTCATAATAGTCGCAGAGACTTTAACCCTTTCTCAACTGAAGCCCGTAGCGGCTAACGGGCCTACATCTGGGTCATCCCCCTTTCAGCATGACACCAGCCCTCTTCTGGAATTTCCCCGGCCTTGCAAGATTTATTATGTATTAACATCGGCGAGCCAGAGACCTCCCTCGGCCAACTCGCTGAGAACTCTTGGATACCAGTTATCCCGGCCTGCTGATTTAAAAATGTTGATCCCGGGTGGATGATGTTTAACATCAAATAACCTCCTTGGTTACTAACAGGCCAGAAAGTACCTCATCAGTCTCATGTGACACGGCTACATCATCCTACTTCTTCCCAAACACAGAACACCAACGTTTATTGACCGCTTCCACCATCTTTGCATCATTAACTGTTTTACTCTTTGCATCTAGTTTTACTCTTTGCATCTACAATTTCTTCTGCTCCTAATATATACTTTAAAAAACTTCTTATTGTCCTTCACCCTGCCAGCTTTTTTTCTCTGATGTCTTTAGCTTCCCTTATCAATTTTCTACACATCATAACTTCTAATTGATTGCAACCTATTTCCCCCCCTTTTTTCCCATTTGTACATTGCTTTTGTTTATTTCTAACGGCTGCCTTCGTCACTGACCCAGGATGGGCACTTAGCCAAATTTATTTCTGTCTCTTGCTTGCAGCTTTTGTGGATTTTTAGAGAACTCCCAATTCTCAATCAAATTTTTCCTCGCAGCTCAGAATTTTCCTCCACTTTGGGAAATTAGCAGCACTAAGTGTCTATCTTACTGATGAGGAGCGTCATGTTTCCCCATATCGAATGTAACCAGGTCACAAACATTGGTCCCTAGGCAACCACCAGTTTCCAGTCCAGAGATTAATTCATCTTTATTCATCATAGCGAAGTCCAAAATAGAGACGCCTCGTGATGGGTGCAATACTGCTTGTGTTAGAAAAATACCGGCTAGTGGTTAGAGGAGAGGGGCTGGGAGCCAGGACTCCTGGGTTCTCTCGCCGGCTCTGGGAGGGGAGTGAGGTCTGGTGGTTAGAGTGGGGGGGGGGGTGGCCCCAGGGGACAGAGAGCTGCTAGGACGGGGGTGGGTAAGTGACCCGGAGGGGCATTTGGGGACATATCCACAGGCCCCCCAGCCGGGGACACTCGACATCCTCCCCCGCACCAGGGGGTTGGCGCAGACCCAGGGAGCAGGTGGGGCCGCACACTGGGCTGGGAGAAGGGCCTGGGGGCTGGGCCTTTGTGCACGGGAACATGGGGCTGGAGGGGACCTGGGGGGTCACCGAGTCCCGTTTCCCTCCCCTCCCTTGCTCCTCCCCCTCGCTCCTCCTGTCCCCCCACTCTTCCCTTTCCTGCCTGCCCCCCCTTCCCTGCCTTCTCCCCACTCCTCCCTCCCCCACCTTCCCCCCACTCCTCCCTCCCTCTCCCCGCCTGTCTGCCCACTCCCCTCTCCCGCACCCTCCTCCTGCCTTTCCCCCCATTTCTGCCTTCCCCTTCTCTCCCCCCACTGTTCCCTCCCTACCCTCTCTCTGCCTGTTCCCCCATTCCTCCCTCCCCACCTCTCCATGCCTGTCCCCGCACTCCTCCTTCCTCTGCCTGCTCTCCCACTCTTCCCTCCCCGCCTCCCCCGCCTGTCCCCCCACTCCTCCCTCCCCCCACCTCTCCCTGCCTGTCCCCCCAATCTTCCCTCCCCACTCTTTCCATGCCTGCCTCACCACTCCTCCCACCCCTGCCTGTCCCCCCCACTCTGCCCTCCTCTGCCTGCTCCCCCACTCTTTCCTCCCCGCCTCCCCCCACCTGTCCCCCCAACTCCTCCCTCCCCTGCCTGTCCCCCCCCACTCCTCCCTCCCCACCTCCCCCGGCCTGTCCCCCCACTCCTTCCTCCCTCCCCCACCTTGCCCTGCCTGACCCCCCACTCCTCCCTCCCCCGCCTCCCCCTGCCTGCTCCCCCCACTCCTCCTGCTTGTCGCCCCGCCCACTCTACCCCCCCACGACGTTCTCAGAACGTTCCAGGCAGCCCCAGGGAGGGAGATGCACAGGCCGGACCATACCATTCCTACCGGGGGGGGGGAACGCCTTCAAAACCCTCCCAATAGCTCAAGCTTAACGCAAACACACCCCGCCCTCGTGCAGAGCTTGGCTGGGGAGCCACGCCCCCTCTTCCCGCCAGGTACCTAGCGCCTTCAACGCTGCAAACATCCCCCCCCACACACACACACTTTGTCTGCCCCCCGGTTTCGCATAATGGTGCCTTCCAATGGCAAGGGTAAGACAGGGCAGGCGAGCCCTACCATTCTGGAAACGGGGAAGGGGGTGTGTGCTTGAAAAAAAGGTTCAAATCCTTTCGAAATTGGGGGGGGGACAGAACGACCCTTAATGGACTACAGACAGGCAACAAGCGGGGAGGGGCACTGCTCAGGACGGGGAAAACAAGCCACCCTCAAAAATATAGAGCTCCCCTCCATTAAGACACAATGGGCTGGTCCAGGATGAACCAAGACTGGAATGGAGGAGGGGGGGCGGAAGCCAAAGTCCCTCCTGGCTGAGACACGCCCCCTCCCCTCTCGGGGGAAACCAAAATAACCTCAGAGAGAGAGGCTGGCGCTGAATGGTTTAACTCTTTCTGCTGTTCTCCCCCATACACCCCCCACTGCTCCAGCCAGGGCCCCTGTGCACCCCCCCAATGCTCCAGCCTGGGCCCCTGTGCACCCCCCCCGCTCCAGCCCGGGCCCCCGTGCACCCCCCCCCCCAACTGCTCCAGCCCGGGCCCCCGTGCACCCCCCCACTGCTCCAGCCCGGGCCCCCGTGCACCCCCCCACTGCTCCAGCCAGGGCCCCTGTGCACCCCCCCAATGCTCCAGCCTGGGCCCCTGTGCACCCCCCCTGCTCCAGCCAGGGCCCCTGTGCACTCCCCCAATGCTCCAGCCAGGGCCTCATGCACCCCCCACTGCTCCAGCCAGGGCCCCTGTGCATCCCCCCCACTGCTCCAGCCAGGGCCCCTGTGCACCCCCCCACTGCTCCAGCCAGGGCCTCTGTGCACCCCCCCCCCCACTGCTCCAGTCAGGGCCTCTGTGCACCCCCCTACTGCTCCAGCCAGGGCCTCATGCACCCCCCACTGCTCCAGCCAGGGCCCCTGTGCACCCCCCCAATACTCCAGCCTGGGCCCCTGTGCATCCCCCCCCACTGCTCCAGCCAGGGCCCCTGTGCACCCCCCCACTGCTCCAGCCAGGGCCTCATGCACCCCCCAATGCCCAGACAGATCCCCCCCATGTAATCCCCCCAGTGCACTGCCCTGTCCAGGCCCCGTCCTGCATCCCCTCAAAATGTAGACCCCCCCCACCCCCCGGTTTGCCAGGGACCCACACACCCCACCCTTCATCAGACCAAGATTCTGTGCCCCCATTTGAGACTCTCCCCCCCGAAACAGCGTCCTTCCCCCCCCGGGATTCCATATCCCTCCCCCCCACACACACACTCTGGGGTCCGCCTCGGGGGACCCCTCTCCACCCTCATGGGCTACGGAGATGCCCTGCCAGCCTCAGGATCACCCCCCCCCCCGAAACTGGGCCCTACAGAAAAACTGGACAGTGGGTTAAAATATTGTCTCATTGTTTCCTTGTCTCCCCACCCCCAGACTATCTGTCTCCATCTCTTGTCTGACAGTTAGACCCGGGGGGGGGGGGGGGGGCAGGGAGCATCTCTGTGTTCTGGATTCGTACAGCGCCTGGCGCGGTCGGGGCCCGGTCCAAGACTGGACCCAACGCAGGCCCTGTCGCAATACAAAGAAGGAGGAAGAATTAATCATCGGCCCAACGCGGGTCACTTTCCAGGATGGCGGGGGTGGGGTGGCGGGAGATTCCCTCCCCTTCCCTCCGCTGTCTCCCCCACCCCGATCTCGATGTTTAGGGGGGGTGAACCCTGCGCATCTCAGCGTTCCAGGGGTCAGGACCCCTGCGGATCAGAATGTTGCGTCGGAACCCTGTGGAGCCTGAAGTTCCACAGATCAGGACTCCCCCCTTGCCCCCACAGATCTCAACATTCCATGGCCAGAACCACCCCCCCCCCCGATGTGCCATGGTCCGAGTCTATCCCCCCCGTGGATCTCGATGTTCAATGGATCAGAACCCTCAGTAGATCTCGACGTTCCAGGGACTGGAACCCCGCGGATCTCAACGTTCCAGAGACTGGAACCCCACGGACCTCAATGTTCCAGGGCCTGGAACCAGGTCTCGACATTCCAGGGACTGGAACCCCACAGGTCTCGACATTCCATGGACCAGAACCCTGCGGATCTCAACGTTCCAGGGACCGGAACCCCATGAATCTCAACATTCCAGATACTGGAACCCTGCGGAACTCGACGTTCCAGGGACTGGAACCCCACAGACCTTGACATTCCATGGACCGGAGCCCCGCGGAGCTCAATGCTCCACGGATCAGAACCCTCAGCGGATCTCAACTTTTAATGGATCAGAACCCCGCAGGATCTCGGTATTCCAGGGACCGGAAGCCGGTGGATCTCGACGTTCCACAGACCAGAACCCCACAGACCTCAACATTCCACAGACCGGAACCCCGTGGACCTCGACATTCCACGGACCAGAACCCCGTGGATCTCAACATTCCACGGATCCAACCCTCACGGAGCTCAGTGCTCCACGGATCAGAACCCTCAGTGGGGAACCTCAACGTTCTACGGGCTGGAACCCCGCGGCTCTCAACATTCCACGGATCGGAACCCTGCGGAACTCAACGTTCCACGGGCCGGAACCCTACGGGTCTCAACGTTCCACGAATCGGAACCTCGCAGACCTCAACATTCTACGGACCGGACCCCCGCGGATCTCAGCGTCCCCGGGGTATTCCGCCTCCCCCCTTCTGAACCGGAGCCAGACCAGAAGTGCTTTCATGACTCAGCCCCTGATTCATAACCTCATAGCTTCATCCCAGCCCGGCTCGGCTCGGCTCTCGGGCCAACTTCACGCTCCCCCACCACCGTGCCTGACTCCAGACGGGGGGAGGGGGGCGCCCGCCATTACCACCACCCCCCATTGAGCCCCCTCCCAGCCCCCCCAAAGTCACCTCCGCTGAAATCTCCACTCCAGTCTCTCCCGGACACTTTGCATCCACATGCACGAGTTGGGGATTTCCCGGCGGCCAGGATGCATTGCGCGGCTGTCTTGGCCACGTGACCGCAGGCCCTGTGAGGCCGGAGCCGCCATCTTTAGTGTGGGCAACAACAAAAAAGTGGCTAGGCGGTGCTGATTTCTGAGAGCCAGGACACCTGGGTTCTCTCCCGGGCTCTGGAAACGGAGTGGGGGACTAGTGGTTAGAGCAGGGGGGGCTGGTAGCCAGGACTCCTGGGTTCTCTCCCTGGCTCTGGGAGGGGAGTGGGGGCTAGTGGTTAGAGCAGGGGGGGCTGGGAGCCAGGACTCCTGGGTTCTCTCCCTGGCTCTGGGACTGGAATGGGGGCAGGTGGGTTAGAGCAGGGGGGGCTGGGAACCAGGACTCCTGGGTTCTCTCCCCGGCTCTGGGAGGGGAGTGGGGGCAGGTGGGTTAGAGCGGGGGGGCTGGGAGCCAGGACTCCTGGGTTCTCTCCCTCTCTCTGGGAGGGGAATGGGGGCTGGTGGGTTAGATCAGGGGGGCTGGGAGCCAGGACTCCTGGGTTCTCTCCCTCTCTTTGGGAGGGGAGTGGGGGCTAGTGGTTAGAGCAGGGGGGCTGGGAGCCAGGACTCCTGGGTTCTCTCCCCGGCTCTGGGAGGGGAGTGGGGCCTGGTGGGTTAGAATGGGGGGGCTGGGAGCCAGGGCTCCTGGGTTCTCTCCCCGGCTCTGGGAGGGGAGTGGGGGCTGGTGGGTTAGAGCGGTGGGTGGCTGGGACTCCGCCACCCCAGTGGGAATTATCCAGAGGCCGGAGGTAGCTCTCAGAGCTCTGATTCCCCGGCTGAGGGGGGTGCCCTTGTTACGACCCCAGCTGCTTGTGGCTTATCAGGACCTGGCGGGGGGGAAGAAGGGGTTCACGTGGGACCTTTCACCCCAGCACGGTGCCCAGCTCACTGGCCGTCCCATCCCCAAGCGCCTGGCTTGATCCGAGCTGCCGGCTTCCCAGACATGGGAATGGGAATTTCCCCCAGATCCAGCTCGGCAGCTGGAGCCCAGAGCTGCTAGGCCTTGGTGGGGAAGGCGTGGGCTGGGGAGCGGGGGGAGGGAGGGAGGAAGTGGGGGGCGTGGACGGCTGTAAATCCCTGTGCTAGCCGTGGACTGGAAGGCCACACCCAGCGCCGTTGCCCGCCGGCCCCGAGCGGCCATGGAGTGCATCGTCCGCCCGGCCCAGAGCGCCGACTGCGACCACCTCATGGGCATGATCCGTGTGAGCTGCTGCGGGGCAGGGGTGGGGGACGGGGGGCATCAGCCTGGGGGCCGGGGGCATCAGGACGCCGGGGTTCCCTTCCGGTGTGACCTTGGGGCCCCCTCCCGGGGAAACGTTCTGTGCCTCGGTTTCCCCAGAGGCGGTGTCACGGAGTGTGGGGGGACACAAGGCCCTGCCCCCCCGGCTTCCTGCGATTCACCATGACTCTCAGCCAGCCAGTAAAGCAGAAGGTTTATTTAGACGACAGGAACACAGTCCAAGACAGGTCTTGCAGGCACAGACAACAGGACCCCCTCAGTTAGGTCCATCTTGGGGTCCCAGGGCACCCTAGCCCCCCTGGGAGGTCAGAGCCCCGTCTGCCTCCCAGCCACCTCCCCAGCCAGCCCCTGAGACCCTGCCTTCAGCCTTTGTTCAGTGTCCTGTGCAAAGGTTTCACCTGGCCTCTAACCCCTTCCTGGGTTCTCATGTTACATGCTCAGGTATCTTCCCTCCGTCAGTCTCCCATCCCCCAATGCAGACCATCCTAGCCACACTCCCCTGTCAGCATTCAAAGACCACATTAAGAACAGTCCCGGTTCGTCACATCTCTCCCCCCTTCGAGACCGAACTGAGTGGGGTCACTTCAGCCAGTGACCTGGGGAAGTTCGAATCTACCCCCGTTCTCATGGATGCTCCAACATCCCTCCCATTCCTTGGTGAGAATTACACCAGGCCCCTCCAGTTTCACGCCCCCCCTTAGGTCGGGTGTGCTCGAGGGCATTCGCAGTTCGCATGTGGGAAGGGTTACGCAGCCTGTGCCCTTTTCCCACCCCAATACCCCTGGGGTTCCAACTGGGCTGTGGTCTTCTCCCAGTGTTCCAGTCTGGAGGTCTGTGATTCGGGCTCTTTTGGTTCAGAGCCCCCCTTTTTACCCTGGCCGCCCTCTGGAAAGGCTCCTCTATGCTGGACGAGGGTCCTAAAGCCGTTTTCCCCTTGTCCCGGGCCTTCCTTCCCTTCTGACAGGGGTCACAGGATCGGCAGTACTGTCGGACAGTAACAAAGACCCCAGGCCCGTAAAAGTTCCGTAGCAGCCTCTGCTGGGTACGCCAGGTTCCCTGGTGCCCTGAGAGGGGGGTGTCATGGGCCCGGCACAGCAGCTGGCGGCGATACTTCTGGGGCACCACCAGCTGCCTCCTGATCCCCCCTGACTCCATTTTCCCTGGGGGAGCCCATTCTCGGTACAGGAACCCCTTCTCCCACAGGAACCTTTTCCGGCCACCTCTCCTCATGGTCTGTACCGCACTGAGGTCGGCCAGGTCCCTTATCTTCTGCAAGGAGGGATCTTTCTGCACCTCGGCCTGGAACTCAGCAGCTGGGACAGGGATGGCCACCTGCTCTCTCTCGCCAGCTGGGTCTGAAGCTGCAGCCTCCCTGAGCCGTGTCCCTGGGCGTTCCCTCCCCACCAGGTTAGGGTCCTGTGCCTCGGGCAAGGCACCCTCCCCAGGGCCAGGGCGCCGTTCCCCTTGCCGGCTCTAACTGCGGGTCACAACCAGGGCACCCTGGGGGTTGCTTAGCCAGTCCTCCAGGTCCCCCCCATCAACACCTCAGTGGGCAAATACGGGTGTACCCCCACGTCCTTGGGGCCCTCCTTGGCCCCCCACTTCAGGTGTACCCTCACCATAGGCACTCTGACTGGGGTCCCACCCACCCCCATCAGGGTCAGGTAGGTGTTGGGCACCACCTGATCTGGGGCCACCACCTCGGGCCGGGCCAGCGTCACCTCTGCGCCCGTATCCCAGTATCCATTGACCTTCCTCCCATCCACCTCCAGGGGAACAAGGTACTCTCTCCGGAGGGACCACCCCGCGCCCACCGTATAAACCAAAAACCCTGAGTCTGGAGCATCCAGCCCCCCAGAGGAGCTGGCCTGGAGCTCTCCTCCCTCCTTAGCAGGTGGTACACTGCCAGCCCCCCTTGCCTGGGAATGCTGCCTCTCGCCCGGCTGGGTCTCTACCCAGTCAACCCTCGGTGGGTTGGGTCCGCTCAGTCTGTCCCTGAGCCTGGGGCACTGGGCCCGTATGTGGCCTCTTTGGCCACAGTGATAGCAGCCCATGTCCCATGGGTCCCCTCGAGCCGGTCGGATGGACCTGATGCTGGATGTTCCCCTTTGGTGGGGGTTCTCCATATTTCCCTGCTGGGAGGTCCCATGGTGACCCTCTCTCTGCGTTGTGGTGGGACTGTTCCTTTGGGACTCCTCCCTGTTATTCCCTGCCCGACTGTTCACAAACTCGTCAGCCAACTGGCCTGCGTGCTGCGGGTTCTCTGGCTTTTTGTCCATCAACCATCGCCTCAGGTCGGGTGGGCACTGCTCATACACGTGCTCCAGTACGAATAGGTCAAGCAGGTCTTCTTTAGTTTGGGCCCCAGCTGTTCACTTGCGGGCATACCCCTGCGCCCGGTTGGCTAGTTGTAAGTATGTGACCTCACGGGTTTTACGCTGACTCCGGAACCTTTTCCGGTACATCTCAGGGGTCAGCCCAAAGTCGCGGAGCAGGGCCTTTTTGAACAGTTCGTAGTCCCCTGTCTCCGCCCCTTTCAGTCGGCTGTACACCTCCCTGGCTGTGGAGTCCAGTGAGGGGTGAGAAACTGGAGCCTGTCTGCAGGGTCAACCTGGAGCAGCTCGCAGGTATTCTCAAAGGCCGTCAGGAAGGTATCCATGTCCTCCCCCTCCTTACGCTGGGCCAGGGAGCACTTATCAAAGCTCTTTGCAGTCTTGGGTCCCCCCTCGCTCACCGCAGCTGGGGCCCCACTGCTCCTCAGCCTGGCCAGTTCCAGCTCATGCAGACGTTGTTTCTCCTTCTCTTCCTGCTCATGCTGACGTTGATCCCGCTCATGCTGACGTTGTTTCTCCTTCTCTTCCCGCTCCTGCTTCAGTTCTTGCTGCCTTAACTCGAGCTCTTTCAGTCTCAGCTCCCTGTCACATTCCAGCTGCATCCGCTCCAGAGACGGGGAGCTCTGCCGGGACGATCCCCTGCTGGCCGCTGGGGTCAGGGTGCCCTCGGTATTCGCTGGGCTTCCCCCAACCCCTCCCCTAGGTATAGGTAGGCAGGGTCTTGGGATGTCCTCGGCAGCAGTCTGACCCCTCCCAGCCATGTCAGGCCCCGGGGCCCCCGCTGCATCCGCCGGGCGGCTTCCCTCAGGGACAGGGCTCGGTTCATCCAAGCGACCCTTCTCCTCTAGCTGGGCAATGAGCTGTTCTTTGGTGGACCTCCCAATGCGCAGCCCCCTCTGCCTGCACAGCTCCACCAGGTCGCTCTTAAGGCGTTTAGCATACATCCTCCTGCTGGCCACTCGCCGGCCTGTGCTCTCCGCTTTCCACCGTTCCAGGGAGACCCCTAGTGTGCCAGCCCTTCTTCAGGTCACCACCTCTCTGCCAGGGTCGAGCTGCAGACTCCTCCGCCCCGGGACCGCTCGCTGCGATCCCCCGGGGGACCCTGTTACTGCAACAGTCCTTCCCTCTGGTCACACACTCCCAGGGGTTAATCGCCCCCTGAAACCGTCTCTCTCTGACGCTTCAGCCCACCTGGTCCCCGTCGATCCCCCTTCGTTTTACTGCTCCCCAGTCACTTACTGCAGGAAGCGCCGTCCACGGGGTGCAGTAGATCCCACCCTACCACCAGTTGTCACGGAGTGTGGGGGGACACAAGGCCCTGCACCCCCGGCTTCCTGCGATTCACCATGACTCTCAGCCAGCCAGTAACGCAGAAGGTTTATTTAGATGACAGGAACACAGTCCAAGACAGGTCTTGCAGACACCGACAACAGGACCCCCTCAGTTAGGTCCATCTTGGGGTCCCAGGGCACTACACCACAGCCCCTTTGGGAGGTCAGAGCCCCGTCTGCCTCCCAGCCATATCACCAGCCAGCCCTGAACTCTCTCTCCAGCCTTTGTCCAGTTTCCCGGGCAAAGGTGTCACCTGGCCTCTAACCCCTTCCTGGGTTCTCATGTTACATGCTCAGGTATTCTCCCTCGGTCAGTCTCCCATCCCCCAATGCAGACCGTCCTAGCCACACTCCCCTGTCAGCATTCACAGACCACAGTAAGAACAGTCCCAGTTCATCACAGGCGGAGAACAATCCGTGCTCTGTCTCGCTCTGTTAATTCATCGATGTCTTGCCCCGTCCATCCGTCCGTCCCTACACGTCTAATCTTATCTATCCGTCCCCGGACACACCCCAAAATCTGTCTGTCTAGCCACAGTGTTGGGGCTCCCCCTCCCCCGAGTCTCGCTCGTTCCCGGGGTCTCTGACTGTTTGTTCCCCCAGGAGATTGCCGAATATCATAACCTGCTGGACGAGCTCAAAATCAACTCCCAGGGTGAGCCAGAGAGTGGGGGGCTGGGAGGGGGGAGGGGACACCCCCAAACTCAGCCTGATCCCCCCAACTCACTTTGACCGCCCAACCTTCCCCAGCAACCTCCCCCAAATTATCTCCCCCAGATTCACCCCCCAGCCCCCTCCTGACCTTTTCCCTGAACTCTCAGTTTTCCCCAAACTCATCCCCGACCCCCCCCAATCCTTACCACCACCACCCAAACTCCTACCCACACCTGATGTCTGTCTGCTCCATTTCTCCCTGTAGTGTTGAGGGCTGATGGGTTTGGAGGGGACCCCTTCTACCAATGTCTCGTCGCGGAACTGGCCCCGGAGCAAGAAGACAAGCAAGGTAAGTAAATTCATAGCCCTCGGCAACTCTCACTCCAGTGTCAATCAGGAGTCACTCCGCTGGAGTCAGTAGGTCCGATTCCCCTCTCACTCACTCTGGTGTCTATCAGGAGTCACTCCAGTGGAATCAATGGGGCCAAATTCCCGTCTCATTCACTCCAGGGTCAATCAAGAGTCACTTCATTGGAACCAGCGGTCTGGATCCTGAGCTGGTGTGAATCCAGAGTAGTTCTGACTCTGCGGCTTTATCCCCATCTAAACCAGGAACAAACCCCGTCTCTCACTGGATCCAGACCTGGACCCCAGCTCCTGTGTGGTGGATCCCCCGCCCAAGTCCATCCCTACCCCACAGTGGCTGGCCCCTGTTTGATCCCTCTCTCCCCCCCAGGTCACCTAATCGGTTACGCCTTATTCTTCTTCGGCTATAGTGTGAACACTGGCCGCATCGTCTACTTGGAGAATCTATATGTGGTCTCTGAGTCCAGAGGTAGGGGTCCATGCTGCGTCCTTTGGGGAATGAGCCACGGCAGGGGAGAGGATGGGGTGCAGGGGGAACAGGAGGCAAAATCGGCCCCAGTGTGACTCCAGTGGAGTGACTCCTGATTGACTCCGGAGTGACTCCGGAGTGAAGTGAACAGCAGGAATCAGCCTTGCAGTCAAGAGAGAAGGAAGAGTTTCTGCCGGCGTGTTCCAGGAGCCAGGATGGCTCCAGCCAAGGGTCAAGGCCGCCCGCTCAGGATGACGGCCCCAGAAGGCTCCACTGCCTCTGTTCAGGTCATGGCGATAATCTGGACCACCGAGTCCGTCAATGGTTAAGGAGCCAGGCAACAGGGAGGTGGGAAACAAAGCGGGGCAATGTCATGTCACCCAGTAGGACAGCTGTGAACTCCCCACTGTCAATCAGAAGTCACTCCGCTGGTGTTCACAGGGCCGGTTCCCCTCTCGCTCAATCCGGAGTCAATCAGGAGTCACTCCGCTGGCATTCACAGGGCCGGTTCACCTCTTACTCACCCCGGTTTTTGGGGGGGGAGAGGGGGAGGAGGCTATGGATGCTGATTGGCGTGGGGGGTAGGACGGTGCCCGTATGGACCCGAATGAGTTGTAACCCCCCCTTTGCGGGCTTTGGCTCCCCAGGCCGGGGGATCGGGAAGAAGCTGATGAGTGAAGTGGCCAAGGTAAGATTTTACCCCCTCTCCCTCTGCCCCACGCCCCAGGTTCTCCCCTAGCCAACCCCAACGAGGGGAGGGGATTGGCGCAGGGGATTTGGGCTGGAGTGTCAGGGGATCAGGCACAAACCCCGCCCCCTTCTCCTTCTCCCCACCCACCTATGTCCCAGAGGGTGTGGGGCGCCGCCGCCCCCCCCAGGGTCAGCAGCGGGCCCTGGGGGATATGTTCTCAAGGTGCCACGCTCAATAGAGATGGATTAGGGCAATCTGGGATGGATTAAAATGTCTGGATAGGGATTAGGGGCAAATAGAGTTACCCTGGATTGGGGATAGATTACACAGTCTGGATTGGGATTAGGGGTAGACAGGGGATAGGGTAGACTGGCGATAGATTAAGCAGACTGGATTGGGATTAGGGGTAGGCTGAGGATAGATTAAGCAGACTGGATTGGGATTAGGGGTACATTGGGGATGGATTAAAATGTCTGGATAGGGATTCGGGCTAGATAATGCAGGGTTAAATAAAATGGACTTGAATTAGGATTGGGATTACGTTTAGACAAACACAATCTGGATTAATATTAGGATTTTATTTTTTTTTCTTGACTTGGATTATGGATAGTTAGATCAAGGGAGGGTTAGGAATATATTTATATAGCCGTGTCACGGATTTACAGGACTCTGCTCTCTTCCGGCTCCGCACGGTCCCTGGAGGGGGGAACAGCCCTTTTCGGGGGTCCACTCTCTCTCGGGGGTTCCACCTCCGGGAACCGCACCTCTCCGAGCCTTAGCACGCCCGTCTCTCACCGTGGGCCCGCTCAGGGAGTCCCCTCGCTCTGGACCCCCGGGGCCCCCACTCCCAGAGGGAATAATGCCACCCCGTTCTCTAGCCCGGAGCGACTCTCACAGGAGGGTTTATTGAGCGTCTGAACCCAGCACAGGAAACTCTCTGGGCCCTCGGGCCTAGCAACCCCCATCTCCAGGCCGTTGTCTGGGGTCCCGGCTGCCAGGTGAGGTCACACCTGGTCCTCTGCAACCACAAACCCTCTCCCACCACCTTGTTAAACAGGCAGCACACGGGGAAACTGAGGCACGGGGGCTACTCATGTAAAACACTCCAAAAATCCCCAACTTCGTCACTGTAGTCGGGATTCAGGATGACAGGGCTCAATAGGAAGCTAATCCGGATTGGTATAAGGGATAGAGAGTGGGATCATTTGGGTTATGTTGAGTGTAGGATTTGGGACAGCTGGATGAGGATTAGGGTTAGATTGGTATCTAGAGTGGGATTATGATTAGGATTAAGAGGGCCTGGATTGAGATTAGGATGATATGGGGTCTGGATTAGGATTAGATGGGGCTGGATTAGCTTGGTGGGATTAGTCCATGCATTGAGACTGGATGCGCCTTCCCTCTGACCCAGAGCCAGGCCCCCCACCCTCCAGTCTCCCCCCCGATGTGGTGACCCACCCCTCCCCGGTTGCTGCAGGTGGCGCTGGCCCGCGGCTGCGTCGAGATGAAGTTCACGGTGGCGGAGTGGAACGTCCGGGCCCTGGCATGGTACCGGCAGCTCGGGGCCCAAGACAAGACGGAGGCAGGCGGCTGGCACTGCATGGACCTGGGTGGCGAGGCCCTGCACAGGCTGGCAGGGGACAGACAGTGATCCGGGGCCACGGGGAGCCGGGCTGATGCGGCCACCGGTGCCAGGCAGGGGTGATGGAGCTAAACCAGCCGGAGCCCTCCGGGCCCCACGGTGTCCTGCGTCTGCCCCTCCCCAGCCCTCCATCCATCCCTCTATCCCACACAGCCCTCCCGCCATCTCCCACAGCCCTCCATCCATCCCTCTATCCCACACAGCCCTCCATCCATCCCCCACAGCCCTCCATCCATCCCTCTATCCCACACAGCCCTCCATCCATCCCCCACAGCCCACCCTTCCTCCATCCATCCATCCATCTCTCCCCAGTGCCCTCCTTCCATCCATCCCTCCCTCCCTCTCCCACATCCCTCCATCCCCAGTGCCCTCCATGCCCCCATCCATCCACCCATCCCTCCCCCACACCCCGCCCTCCAGCTTCTCCACCCACCCAACCCCCATGAGTCCAATCTCTGGGTCCATACGGGCCCCGCTCCTCACCAGGCCAGTGGGGCCTGACCCCGCGACGAAGCGGCTTGCGAGCGACCCCAATAAATGGAGGCCGAACTAGGGTTTGGGCGAAGGCGTCTTGTCTCAGCGCCTCCGGGACCCTGGACGGTGCGTGAACGCAGCTGGGGGGATGACAGTGGTCACTCCTGGGAGTGTCGTCAGCTCCCCGTGTGAGAGATGGGGGACCTGAAATTAACCACCAGCCCCCACTCCACTCCCAGAGCCGGGGAGAGAACCCAGGCGTCCTGGCTCCCAGCCCCCCTGCTCTAACCACTAGCCCCAACTCCCCTCCCAGAGCCGGAGAAGGAACCCAGGCGTCCTGGCTCCCAGCCCCCCTGCTCTAACCACTAGCCCCCACTCCCCTCCCAGAGCCGGAGAAGGAACCCAGGCATCCTGGTTCCCAGCCCCCCTGCTCTAACCCCCCAGCCCCCACTCCCCTCCCAGAGCTGGGGAGAGAACCCAGGCGTCCTGGCTCCCAGCCCCCCCTCCCCTCCCAGAGCCAGGGAGAGAACCCAGGCATCCTGGTTCCCAGCCCCCCTGCTCAAACCCCCCAGCCCCCACTCCCCTCCCAGAGCTGGGAAAGGAACCCAGGTGTCCGGGCTCCCAGCCCCCCCTGCTCCAACCCACCAGCCCCCACTCCCCTCCCAGAGCTGGGAAAGGAACCCAGGTGTCCGGGCTCCCAGCCCCCCCCCCCCCATTGTCGCTGGTGTGGCTCACTCCCTGCAGGGATGGTAGCTGGGAGACTCATTAGCAGTGGGGGGGCAGTGGGAGCAGTGGGGGGGGCACAGCTGGTGCTGAGCTCTGACAGCCTCGGGGGGGGGGAGTCCGCAGCCCCCCGCTGAAGCCTCTCTCCAGCTGCTGGTGTGAGCAGGTCACAGACGCCAGCTCCGATCCATCACTGCTGTTGGGGGGGGGATGAAGAGGGGGGGACCTTGTATCTCTTTTTCCTCTCTCCCCCTCCTTTCTCCAGCCCTGGGGAGGGCCCCCTCTCCAGCATATTGATCCGGGCCCCTACCCGACTCCCCTCCCACAGCTGGGGAGAGAACCCAGGAGTCCTGGCTCCCAGCCCCCCCCTACTCTAACTCACCAGCCCCCACTCCCCTCCCCGAGCCAGGGAGAGAACCCAGGAGTCCTGGCTCCCAGCCCGCCCTGCTCTAACTCAGCTCAGTGGCGGGGAAGGGGGGGGGGTCTGTCTGTATAGAATGGAGCAAATTGAGGGGTCCCTCCCTTCTGTCCAGCCCCTGCCCCCCGAGTTGGGTTTAGGGGGTCCCGTGCGGGGGGGGGCAAAGGACACTTCGGCCAAGACCCCCACTCATCTCAGTGCGCTGATTCCTGTCCTGTTCAGCTGCAGACAGACTGGGGGCGGGCGGGGGGGGGGGCGCTGTGACTTCATCAGCTTGCCCCCCCCCAGGCGCCCCTGCTGGGAGAAATTACGGAAAAACTCATCATGTTTAATAGTCAGCAGCCGAAAGGTCGGGGGTGGGTGGGGGGGAGCCCCCAGCTGGGCCGAGGCCCGTTAACCCTCCCAGCGCCAGAACCGAGAGCATTGAAAGGGGGGAGGCAGTGAGGGGTCACCCTTCACTGGGGGGGAGAACAAAGTTCATTCCATAAAGGGCCCTGTGAGACCCCACTCTTCGCTAAGAGCCGGGGAGAGAACCCAGGAGTCCTGGCTCCCAGAGCCCCCTGCTCTAACCCACCAGCCCCCACTCCCCTCCCAGAGCCGGGGAGAGAGAGAGAGTGGGGGCTGCTGGGTTAGAGCAGGGGGGCTGGGAGCCCGGACGCCTGGGTTCTCTCCCCGGCTCTGGGAGGGGAGTGCGGTCTGGTGGTTGGGGGTGCTGGGAGCCAGGACTCCTGGGTTCTCTCCCTGGCTGGGGGAGGGGAGTGGGGGCTAGTGGTTAGAACAGGGGGGGCTGGGAGCCCGGACGCCTGGGTTCTCTCCCCGGCTCTGGGAGGGGAGTGCGGTCTGGTGGTTGGGGGGGCTGCGAGTCAGGACTCCTGGGTTCTCTCCCTGGCTCTGGGAGGCGAGTGGGGGGCTGGTGGTTAGATCGGGGGGGCTGGGAGCCCGGACGCCTGGGTTCTCCCCACAACTCACGCTGGTGGGAACAGACAGGACCACAGAGCCCGTGGGTGGGAGGAAGCACCAGAACTGGTTTTATTGGGAATTGCTCATGGCATTTCAGGACCCCCCAAAGCACCGGGGGATGGGACGGCAGAGCCCCCCCGGGCAGGGAGTGGTGGGGGGCTGGCACCCCCAGGGGGCAGGGCTAGCAGGAGGTGAGGGTTTTCCAGTAGAAGCTCTTGCAGCCGGCTTTTCGCTCCCGGGGGGTCGCGGGGGGCAGGTGCCAGCGGGCGGCCACATCCTGGGCAGAGAGATCAGTGCGCAGGAGCCCGGAGCCGGCTTTTCGCACCAGGGCCCGGGACAGCGCCTTGTGGGGAGAGACACCAAGAGTCACCCCGGCCCCTGCACACACACTCGCAGAGAGAACCCAGGAGTCCTGGCTCCCAGCCCCCCCTGCTCCATCCCACCAGCCCCCACTCCCCTCCCAGAGCCGGGGAGAGAACCCAGGAGTCCTGGCTCCCAGCCCCCCCCATTCCTGGTTCTACCCCACTTCCCTCACCTTCCTGTAACCCCTAAATCACCCTGAATTACTCTCTCTCCTGACTGGGGGGATCCCCAAAATAGCTCTCAGAGCCCCACTCCCAGGCCGTTCCCAGATGTGCAGCCCCAGCTGTATACCCAGGGCTAGTTCTGGGAGGGAGAAGAGAGATGAGGGGGCTGGGTTGGGGGGGGCTTCTGGGAGAAATGGGGGGCAGGGGAGACTGCCCGGCCCACCCCCAGGACTCCCATCGGGGTCCACCCTGCTCAGGAAATGGGGGATCCCCATCTGACCCTTTCAACACCCCCTCAATGGCACCCCCTTTCTACACAGCCCCCCAAATCTCTATAGCCCCCCAGGATCCCCTCAATCAACACAGCACCCCTCATTCTCCCTGGAGCATCCCATCTCTATAGCCCCCCAGGGCCACCCCCTCAAAATCTGCAGCCCCCCCATCACCCCGGGGGGCCCCAATTTCTGCACACCCCCTGTCTATGCAAAAATAACCCGACCACCCCCAATTTCTGCAGAGGGCCCCAAACTCCCCCAGGGCACCCCCAATTTCTGCACAGCCCCCCATACACTTCCAACCCCCAATCTACACAGCAGCACCCCTAACTCCCCTGGGGTGCACCCCCATCTATGCAACACCCCTCGCTTTCCCCAGGGCCCTGGAATTTCATCACAGCCCCCCTGACATCTGAGGTGCCCCCCCAGGGTATGCAGTACCCCCAACCCCCTGGAGCACCCCAAAACTAGACAGCAACAATACTCCATCCCCCCAATCTGTGCAGCACCCCCAAACTCCTCAGGGCTACTCCCAATCTACACAGCACCCCGATCACCCCCTGGAGCACCCCAATCTCTATATAGCCCCCCCAAGCTATACAGCACCCCCTAACCCCCAGCATCAGTCCCCCCATCCCTCCTCAATCTCTACAGGACCCCTCAGCCCTCCAATCCCTGCAGCACCCCCAAATTCCCCCTTCCCCCCCAGGGGCCCTCTGACCATACCCTGCCCCCCCATCTCACCTGGCTCCCCAGGCGGGGGGCACGGAGCCGGGGGACACTGGTGGGCGCCCCAGGGCACAGCGCAGAGCTGGCGAGGAGAAAGAGGAGGAAGAAAAGCGGGGACCTCATGGTGCCAAGGCTCACCCCCAAAACCAGCCGTCTGACACTGAGCGGGGAAGCAGCCAAGACGTGTGTGTGACCAGCGCTCCCCCCCGCCTGCCTCTTATATACCCCCCCAAGAGGCCAGCCAATGAGCCGCCGGGGGGTACGGGGGTGTGTGTGGGCAGGCAGGGGGTGCCAGGAGGGGGGAGGATGGGAAGGAGGCGGGGGATGGGGTGGGCAGCTGGGAGGGGGAGTGACTGGGGCTCGCTTGTGGGGGACAGTTGAAGGGGGGGGCTGCGTGAGGGGGGATCCAACCCCCCCACAGGGTCCCAGTGGCGCCTCCCCATCCCCACCCATCCCCACACCCCTGGGAGGCGACCAAGCGAAGGAATCGCCGGGGGGTGGGGGGTGGAAGCCTCCTGGGAGGGTCCAGACCAGGGGTAGGCAACCTATGGCACGCGTGCCGAAGGCGGCCGCGAGCTGATTTTCAGTGGCACTCACACTGCCCGGGTCCTGGCTACCGGTCCAGGGGGCTCTGCATTTTAATTTAATTTTAAATGAAGCTTCTTAAACATTTTAAAAACCTTATTTACTTTACATACAACAATAGTTTAGTTATATGTTATAGACTTACAGAAAGAGACCTTCTAAAAACATTAAAATGTATTACTGGCACGCGAAACCTTAAATAAATGAAGACTCGGCACACCACTTCTGAAAGGTTGCCGATCCCTGGTCCAGACAGACACAGAGAGGCCCCCTCCACGTGAGCTGGGGAATTTGGGGGGGGGGGCAGGGGAGAGTTAAAGACTGTCCAGCACTTGCTTTCTTCCCAAAAAGCCCGTGCCCCCCAACTCCCTCCCGCTAGCCAGTCCCCCCCCCTCAGGGCCGGGTGGGAGCTGGCGCCCCCTAGAGGGGACAGGCCCCTGCCCGATTCCCCGCCTCCCTGCGCCAGCCAGTCCCTGCCCTGGGGCCAGATGGGACCCGGCACCCCCTGGGGGGGGGAGGAATTGCTCGTTGCAATGCGCGCCAGCTGCCAGCGCTGAATTCTGTGAGGGGGGGATTTAAAAAAAATAACCGTCTCCGCGTTAGAGCTGACCAGTTCTTGACTCGACCGGTCTTTATTCGATCTCGTCCGCACGGCTAAAGAGGAGCCGACCGCTGGATTGAAAAACGAACAAGGAATTGTAGTACATTGATAAGGGAAGCAAAAGGGCCACAAAGAGCTGTGGCCTGCACAGTTAAGGACAGTAAGGAGGTGGGTTGTTGTTTTTTTAAATCATACTAAGACAAACAGACATCTAGGAACAACAAACACAGGCCATACTTACAGGGTGGGGGGCTTTATCCCGGGAAGTGGGGACTCTGAAAGAGATTTGGCCGGCATGGTGGAGGAGCAGCAGCTGAACACGAGCTCCCAGGGCGACGCTGTAAGAGCGAATACGCTCCTGGGACATATAAACAGGGGAATCTGGAGCAGGAGAGGCAGAGAGGTGATTTTATCTCTGAATTTGGCCCTTGTGCAACCGCGGCTGGACTCCCATGTCCGGGTCTGGCGCCCACAATTCAAGATGGATGGGGCTAAATTGGAGATGGAAAAGAGCCACATGAAGGATTAAAGAATTAGAAAACCTGCCGTAGTGGGACAGCCTCACAGAGCGCCAGTGATTTAGCTTAATGCAGAGAAGGTTAAGAGGCGACTTTGAGGGATGATTTCAGGACAGGCCCATGGCCGGGGCTGTACAGGTCAGACCGGATCACAGCGGTCCGGCTGTCGGAATCTAGAAAACCCAGAAGATCTGGCTCCCAGCTCCCCTGCTCTGACCCACCAGCCCCCACTCCCCTCCCAGAGCCGGGGAGAGAACCCAGGAATCCTGGCTCCCCGCTCCCCACCCCCCCTGCTCCAACCCACCAGCCCCCAGTTCCCTCCCAGGGCCAGGGAGAGAACCCAGGAGTCCTGGCTCCCAGCCCCCCCTGCTCTGACCCACCAGCCCCCACTCCCCTCCCAGAGCCGGGGAGAGAACCCAGGAGTCCTGGCTCCAGCCCCCCCTGCTCCAACCCACCAGCCCCCAGTTCCCTCCCAGGGCCAGGGAGAGAACCCAGGAGTCCTGGCTCCCAGCCCCCTGCTCTAACCCACCAGCCCCCACTGCCCTCCCAGAGCCGGGGAGCGAACCCAGGAGTCCTGGCTCCAGCCCCCCCTGCTTAACCCACCAGCCCCCACTCCCCCCCAGTAACGCCTCTGAACAAAAGAAAGCAGGACATTGTATTGCCAAGAGTGAAAAAACAAATCTTTAATCCATCCCCCCGGCCCAGAAAGGGGGAGGGGGTTTTATAGAGTCGGGGGGGGGGGGAGGGTGAAGCATGCCATGGAAATCGTTAATGGTGATGAAGGAACCCCCTCCCCTCCCCCAGCCAGGGATAGAACCCAGGAGTCCTGCCCCCCCCCTCCTACTCCCACTCCCCTCCCAGGAGCGGGGCATGGAACCCAGGCAACCTGATACACACAGCTGGGGGGTTGTTAGGGTCCAAAGGGCCACCCCCAAAATGGGTGGGGAGTCAGGGCTCGTTCGGGGGAGGGGCAGCCCCACCCGTGACCCTCCAAAAAACAAACTGACCTAGAAACTAAGGGGAGAAACCCCAAATCCTGAGCATCCCCCCCCAATCAACTGGGCTCTGAATCCCTGTGGGGGAGAAATACAACCCCCCCCCCAAGTAAGAAATATTGGGGAGACCTGGGGAGACCTGCTGGGGAATTAAGGGGCAGCCCCTCCTCCCCCCCCCCCCAACAGGGCACAGCTGATATTTCAGCTGAGGGGAGGGGGCAGGAGAGAACCTTCCCCGGGAGGGGGCGGGGCCAGGAGGCTGGGGGCAGGGCCAGGAGAAATGGGGGAGGGGCAAAGAGACAGGCTCACTTCCTGTCCAGCCACCAAGCCCTGCCCCCTGTTTTATACCAGCTGGGGAGGGGGGTCCCCCCTCACCCCAATATTAGAGCAGGGTGAATTCCTCCCCTCCTTTTGCTGCCACCTCCCCCCCCCCCTTGTCTCAACCTCGGGGCCGGGGTTGAGGAATTGGGGGGAGGCAAGGGGCAGAGGGGACCCCAAATTAACAACTGTTGGCAGACCAGGGACTCTCGGAGGGCAAACGTGCCCCCAAAGTGAAGGGAGAAATGGGGGGGCAGAGAGGGGTTAATAGATGACAATGGAGCTAGGGGGTAGCAAGAAATGGGGGGCTCTGCCCCCCAAAATGATGGGAGAAGTGGGGTGCAGGGAGACCCCAATATTAGATGCTGACATAGCCAGGGGCAGGAATCTGGGGGGCACAAGGCAGGTTCATTGCCCCCTAGGGGATGGGAGAAACAGGGTGCGGGGGGACCCCAAATTGACTGATACTGAAGCAGCTGCTGGCAGTGAGGGCAGACAGAGCCCCCACCCAGGGCAGAGACCAGGGGGTGGGCGGGGAGCTGAGCCCCCCGAGCCCTCAGCAGTCGGTGGTGATCTTCGAGGAGAGCTCCTGGATGCGCCGGGCGCTGCACGACTTGCACAGGATGTGCCCGTCCAGGGGGTAGCAGCCCCGGCCCTCGCCCTCCGATGACAGCAGCAGCCCGCACTCCTGGGGTGGGGGGACAGAGTCCATTAGAACCCAGGCGTCCGGGCTCCCAGCCCCCCCTGCTCTAACCACCAGTCCCCACTCCCCTCCCAGAGCTGGGGAGAGAACCCAGGAGTCCTGGCTCCCAGCCCCCCCTGCTCTAACCCACCAGCCTCCACTCCCCTCCCAGAGCCGGGGAGAGAACCCAGGAGTCCTGCCTCCCAGCCCCCCCTGCTCTAAGCCACCGGCCCCCACTCCCCTCCCAGAGTCAGGGAGAGAACCCAGGCATCCGGGCTCCCTGCCCCGCTCCCGCACCTCACACTTGTAGCACCCAATGTGGAAGCTCCGATCCAGGGCCACGATCCTGACCGTCTCCTCTTGCCCGGGCTCGGGCATGATGGCGTTGCCACACACGGAGCAGCGCGGGGCGAACTTCCTGCGGGGCAGAGAGAGGGGATAGGAGAGCTCAGGGCCGGGCTGGCAGGGGGCGGGACCATAGGCTAGGGGGCGGGGATACAGGCTAGGGGGCGGGGCCATACCGGTGGAAGTCCTCGATGCAGTGGACCTGGCTGGTGGCGTCCACGGTGAAGGGGACCCCGTCCAGGCAGTGGTGGCAGACGACGCAGGTGAAGCACTGGGGGTGATAGGCCTTGCCCATGGCCCGCAGGATCCGGTCCAGGATGGGCTTGGAGCACCTGGAGCATTTCTCCAGCGTCACCTGGCGGGAGGGGAGAGCCGTGGGTCTGGGGCCAGCCCTCTCCCCAGCTGTAACCCACCCGACCCCACTCCCCTCGCCGAGCTGGGGAGAGAACCCAGGAGTCCTGGCTCCCAGCGCCCCCTGCTCTGACCCACAAGCCCCCCACTCCCCTCCCAGAGCCGGGGAGAGAACCCAGGAGTCCGGGCTCCCAACCCCCCCTGCTCTAACCACCAGGCCCCACTCCCCTCCCCGCGCCGGGGCGAGAACCCAGGTGTCCGGCCCCCCGGCACTCACGACGTAGCAGGCCTCGCAGTACGCCCGCCGCTCCATGGCGTAGAAGGGTTGGCCCCGCAGCCGGGCGTGGCAGGTGGTGCAGGTGAAGCAGGGCACGTGGAAGACCTGGTCCATGGCCACGCAGCCCGTCCCGTCCCCCACCACGTTCTCCCCACAGCGGGCGCAGCGCCCTGGGGAGAAGGGCAAAGGGGGCGGGGTCACACGGGGGCCCCCAGCTCCTCCGCTGACCCTTCCCCCCACCGCCACAATCACCCCATCCCCCCTGCATCCCCCTCCCTGCCCCACAAGCACCAGCCCCACCCTCCCCCGACTCCTGGGCTCTGTAAGAGCCGAGCTGCCCAAGCGCTACTGGCTTCGGGCAGCCCCCATGCCTCCGGACCCTGCGCCCCCGGAGCCCGGGAGGGGAAGTGCCCGGCTGGGGGCGCAGGGTCCGGAGGCAAGGGGGCTGCCGGAAGCCCGAGCGCTACCGGCTTCACCGTTTGCCGGGCAGCCTCCAGACCCTGCGCCCCCGGCTGGGCGCTTCCCCTCCCGGGCTCCGGCTGCGCTGGGGAAGCGCCGGCCGGGGGCGCAGGGTCTGGGGGCTGCCCGGCAAACCGTGAAGCCGGTAGCGCTCGGGCAGCCCTTTTCGCATGGCTGGGAGGGAGGAGGGGGAATGCGGGCACTCAGGGGAGGGAGCGAGCGGAGTTAGGGCGGGGACTTTGGGGAAGGGGCGGGGAAGGGGCGGAGTTGGGACAGGGAAGGCGCGGAGTTGGGGCGGGGCAGAGGGTGGGAAAGGGGCGGGGCCAGGGCCCCGTGGACTGTCCTCTTTTTTTATTTTTTAAATATGGTAACCCTACCCGACTCGCCCCCCCTGCCCCCCTCACCGAAGTACTCCCCCGCCGGCGGGTGATTCATGTCATGCACCAGCTTCCTGGTCAGTCTGTCCAGCTCCTCCTCCGGGCGGCTCGGTGCGGCCTGGGGGAGCGAGAGCTCGGCTGGAGGCTTCGCTCACATTGATCTGCCCCCCCCCCCCCCATGAGGAGGTACAATCCCCGGCAGGAAAGAACCCAGGAGTCCGGGCTCCCAGCACCCCCCTGCTCTAACCCACCAGTCCCCATTCCCCTTCCAGAGCCAGAGAAAGAACCCAGGAGTCCGGGCTCCCAGCCCCTCCCTGTTCTAACTACCAGCCCCCACTCCCCTCCCAGAGGACACAGGGGTCCTGCCCCCCCTCACACTCCCGTCCCATTCCCTCTCATGTTACCTGGTGCTGGTATCCTCCTCCACCACCAGGGGGCACCTTTCCTGTCACCGCCGTCTCTTCCTTGCCCAGGGTCCCGGTGGCACCCTGGTACGGACCCCCAGACACCTCCGCCGGCTTGCCCAGCCCCCCAGCCCCATAGCTCTCCCCCTTGCCTGGCCTCTTGCCGTAACCCCCCGGCTCCAGATACCAGCCCTCCTCCCCCCTGGCGCCCTGCTCCAAGGCGTACTGGGCCCCGCGGCCAGCTCGGGGCGAGGGGGGCGCATAGGCCTGCTCAGCCCGGTGCCTTGGTTGACCGTAACCGAGCACCGGCTGGGCAACTTTGACCTGGACATTAAAGGCCGGCCCAGCCGATGTGGTGTAGGACGCGGGCATGGGCTGCGGGTAGGGCTTATGCCCGGGTGGCACCCGCAGGTAGCCAGTCCCGTACTGGGGAGACGGCCCAGAGGAAGCTGTTGAGGTGGCAGGTTGGGGCGACGGACCGTAGGGCGAGTTCTTGGGGGCGAACGAGCCCGGCTTGTAGGGGCCAGGCATTTTGGGGGGTCCGGGCTGCGGGGGGCCAGAGGCCGACGGGTACGGGACAGAGTCGAAGTTCTGGAGAAGAAAGGAGAAGAAAGATGAGATGTAGGCTGGTGTGGGGCTTTGGGGGACTCCTCCTGGCTTTGGGGGGGACCCCATATTACCAGCCCCCCAGCCTGCAAATCCACTCCAACCCTAAATGCATTGAAACACCCATCATTCTCCAAGGAACCCAACTAGTCCATGTTGATCGTCAACTCTTGCTAGGCCAACAGTGACTCAGTGAAACCAATATCTTGTGAACCATGAAGGATGGAGGCACATGTCATACCCCGTTGGAAAGCTTAAAGTCTTAGCTTTCCAACGGTGCCTGGCGCTCATCTCTCCACCCATTGGTTCAGGAGATATTGGGCAATAAAGGAGGGCCCACTGTGACATCCCGTGAGCCACCTCCAGTTCCCTCACCCCGAGGTTCTAGTTGGAACGTGATTTTCAGTGGCCGATTCCTGGGGAACTGGGGGAGGGAGAAAGGGGCGGGTGATACCACCAGAAAACCCAGGAGCTCTACTTTCCAACGGCGTCACACACGGGAGTCTGTGTCCACCGGTTCGAGAGATATCAGGTGCTGGAGTGGCCATGCGGTAGGCAGGAGACAGACAAGAAGGTACTCGGAAGGACGTGATTATAGGGACTGAAATCTCAGTAGGGCGGGAGAGACTGTGCCAAAGAAAACCCAACGCGTCAACACCCCCGTCCCCCAGAACCCTCCTGGGGGGGCTGTTTACCTGCCTCTCCCCCCGGCGTTGCGGGCCGGCGCTCTCCATATCAGCCAACATACTGGTGAGCGAGTCTATTTGGGCGTCGATGCTGGAGGGGCGGTGGGGCCCTGGGTCTAGGGCAGACCCCTAAGGAAACAGACAATGAGGGTGTGGGGAGAGCGGGGCTGTAAGGTACTACCCAGGCCTGTCAGCTGGGATCATGCAGTCCAGCTGCTGTCCTAGCGGCAGGTAGTTCCGGAGGGTAACGGGAATCAAGCCTCATGCTCCAGGGCAGGAGATGGTCAGGAAGGAGCCTTCCCATGTGCCCCACATGACCAAGGCAGGTGAATTATGGGAAACGTAGGCCTTCTCCAAGGCCCCGCGGAGGCAGGACACGGGGCTGCGTGGGACGTCAGTCACCCCACTTCCACCGGCACCCCAAATGCCTGATTGCCAGGAGAGGTTGGAGGGCGCCCCTCCCCCCGCAGGATGGGTCATACACCAGGCAATTCAACCCCCCAGTTCCTGCCCCACCAGGGACCCCAAGTCCTGTCCCACCCCCCCACTCCCCAGGGGCCCCTGTTCCCCCACTCCTACCTGCATGTGGTACCCGCATCCGGCAGAGGGGGAGCCACCCCAGGGTGCCCCCGGCTCATCCTTGGCTCCAGGGGGTGATGGGTAATGACGCTCTGAGCCAGCCGGGGGGCGGAAACCAGAGGGCAGGGAACGGGACGGGAGGCTGCCTAGAGGGGAGACAGCAATGGGTCAGACCCACAGGCCCCCTCCCTCTGTATTCTCCCCTCCACCGCTCCCCAGATTCTCCCCCCCCCCGCCAACCAGCCCTGCCCCCCACCTGGATCAGACCAATCGGGTACTGGGAGGGTGGAAAACGGGTATTTACCAGGGCCCGCCGGCTGGTAGCCCGGCCCGCTCATGCCACCCCCGTTCTGCTCCTGGGGGGCCGGCCTGGGGGGCACGGGGACCGGGGTGTATTTCTTCTGGGGTTTGCAGAGTGCCGGAGCCGAGACCGAGACGCCGGGAGAGCCTGAAGAGCTCGGCTGCTTGGGGGGAAGCCAGGTGGGACCAGACATCTCTGGGACCTGTGGGGGGGAGGAAGGGTGCAGAGAGGTTAGGGGGGTGGGCTGGGAACCAGGACTCTTGGGTTCTCTCCCCGGCTCTGGGAGGGGAGTGGGGTCTGATGGGTTAGAGCAGGGGGGCTGGGAGCCAGGACTCCTGGGTTCTCTCCCTGGCTCTGGGAGGGGAGTGGGGGCTGGTGGTTAGAGCAGGGGGGGCTGGGAGCCAGGACTCCTGGGTTCTCTCCCCGGCTCTGGAAGGGGAATGGGTGCTGGTAGGTTAGAGCGGGGGGGGGGCCTGGGAGCCAGGACTCCTGGGTTCTCTCCTCGGTTCTGGGAGGGGAGTGGGGTCTGGTGGGTTAGAGCAGGAGGGCTGGGAGCCAGGACTCCTGGGTTCCCAAGGGCAGAATGGGCTGGAGAGAGGTCCGGACAGGGGACCCTGGACCTGGGGGTGCTAAGGGGGATGGGGTCCCTGGCCCGGGGAGAGGAAGGGGGGGGTGTCTCTGATCACGTGGGGGGAATTCCTGCGGGGCGGGGGAACCCGATTCTTACCTGGCTCCGATGGGGGATTCCCAGCTGGGGGGGGGGGGGTCCCAACCCCTCCTGTTCTGCCCCACTTGTGGGGCGGGGGAGGGTCCCAGGCCCGGTGGAGGGCGGGGGGAGGATCCCGGAGGTTCCGGACCCCGCCGGCTCCGATCTCCCCACAAAGTTTTTTTTTCTCCTAACTCCCAAAAAACTTTTTTTAATGGACCCCTCGGTGACGTCACCACATTCCAGAGGAGTCACGTGGGGATGGGAATTCCTACCACTTCCTGTGGGGGGGCATGGGAGGGGCAGGGTAGGACTCCTGGGTTCTTCCCCGGATCTGGGAGGAGATTGGGGGCTGGTACGTTAGAGCAGGGGGGGCTGGGAGCCAGGACTCCTGGGTTCTTTCTCTGGCTCTGGAAGGGGAATGGGGACTGGTGGGTTAGAGCAGGGGGGGCTGGGAGCCAGGACTCCTGGGTTCTCTCCCCGACTCAGGGAAGCAACTGCCTGGCTCACGGGTGGGGAATTGGATACGGGGCCTTTCCCCTTTCAGGAGTGTTGGCTCCCATTCAGTCCCGGGTCAGGGACTGGCCGGCCAGCCCAGCTCTGGGTCCCTGGGTCCCCTCCAGCCTTATCAGGAAAGTCTGAACAGCTGTTCGACTGGGGCGGGGCGATCGGGGGTTATGGCTTCTTGTCCTGGCCCATCACGCCGGGCACTGCCCAGACACAGAATGAAAGACCCTGACCCAAAAAGCTGACAGTCTAACGAGATACAGGAGGGGAAACTGAGGCACGGCAGTAAGGGATAGACCCTACATCACATAACAAAGACGGGGAGAAAACCCAGGAGTCCTGGCTCCGAGCCCCCCGTGCTCTAACCCACCAGCCTCCACTCCCCTCCCAGAGCCGGGGAGAGCACCCAGGAGTCCGGGCACCCTCCTCTTCCCAGTTCCCCATATTGGACCCAGTTCTGCAGCGCGCCACCTGCTGGGCGAGGGGCCGAAACTGCAAGCCAGGGTGATTCTCGGTCCGACATCGCCACCTGCTGGCCACAGGCTGGTACCGACACATCCCTAGAACCCGAGTGATTAACCTGTGGGCAGCAGGGGTCACTGTCCTAGATCCGGGGCGGGGCTGGGAGCAGGGCCTGCTCTGGCTTTTTTGCCGCCCCAGGCAAAAAAGCCTCCCGCCGCGCCCCCCCTCCCCCCCAGGAGCCCGGCCGCAGGCCGCTCTCCCCGACCAGCCGGAGCGCGGGGGGAGGGCGGCGAGCCCGGCGGGGGCTCCGCTCTCCCCGGCGGCCGGAGCCGGAGCACCGCGCCGCCCCCCTCCAGGTGCCGCCCCAAGCACAAGCTTGGTGGGCTGGTGCCTGGAGCCGGCCCTGGCTGGGAGCCAGGACTCCTGGGTTCTCTCCCCGGCTCTGGGAGGGGAGGGGGGGCTGGTGGTTAAAGCAGGGGGGGCTGGGAGCCTGGACTCCTGGGTTCTCTCCCCGGCTCTGGGAGGGGAGGGGAGGGGGGGCTGGTGGTTAAAGCAGGGGGGGCTGGGAGCCTGGACTCCTGGGTTCTCTCATTGGCTCTGGGAGGGGAGTGGGGGACTAGTGGTTAGAACAGGGGGGATGGGAGCCAGGACTCCTGGGTTCTGTCCCTTGCTACAGATTCTCTAGCGCCCCCCCCCCCCCCAGCACTACTTTAAGACCTGTCACTGCCTGGGGCACCCCCGCCTGCCCCCCCACACTACTGGGAGTTTCCTGCATTTGTGACTATACCACAATGGACTTTGTGTCCAGAAATCTATCCAGGGACCCCTCGCCCGGTGCTGAGATGCGGCCACCTCTGGAGCGGGATGGCTGGTTACACGGGGACCCCTCGCCCGGTGCTGAGATGCGGCCACCTCTTGGGCGGGGCGGCTGGTTACACAGGGACCCCTCATCCCGCTGACCCCCCCATGTGTCTTTGTCTTGTCTCACTAAGGGTGAGGGTCCAAAACAAACATCCAGTTTCCTCCCCCCCCCATTCCCACCACCTTGCCTCCCCCCCGCCCCTGCCCCTGCCACCCTGGGCTCTCCAGCGTAGGCCGGGACAATAGAAGGAAATAGAGCAACTTCATTCAGGGACCGGCCAGTCCCAGCTGCACCGCTCCCCGCCGCAAATCACAGCCCCCCCCCCCCAATTCCTGGATCTCAAAGGAGAGGGAAGGTGCCTTAGCAGAGCAGTGGGGTGAATTGAGCAGGGGGATCAGAGCCAGGACTCCTGGGTTCTCTCCCAGCTCTGGGAGGCGAGTGGGGGCTGGTGGGTTAAAGCAGGGGGGGCTGGGAGCCAGGACTCCTGGGTTCTCTCCCCAGCTATGGGAGGGAAGTGGGGGCTGGTGGGTCAGAGCAGGGGGGGCTGGGAGCCAGGACACCTGGGTTCTCTCCCTGGCTTGGGAGGGGAGTGGGGTCTAGTGGTTAGAGCGGGGGGGCTGGGACCTGGGTTTGTTTGTGGATCTTGGAATTGTCCAGCCTTTTTCCTGAAAGGTCTATTAATACTCCCCCCCTCGGACCCTCCCGCGGCTGGGCTGGGGCGGAAGGATGTGAACTAGAGAGAGAACTTCCCACCCCCCCCCCCCCTCTCAGGACATTATAAGAGACCCCAGCCTGGCTCAGCCATTGGAGGCTGGTTCTCCGGACTCGGGGGTCAGTTGGGAATTTACACACTCACACACCCCCGAAAGTCCTGCTGGCAGGAAGGTCGGAGGGTCCCTGCTGGTCAGGGTGAGCTGTCACTGCCCAGACGCTTGGGTTCTCTCCCTGGCTCTGGGAGGGGAGTGGGGGCTGGTGGGTCAGAGCAGGGGGGCTGGGAGCCAGGACTCCTTGGTTCTCTCCCCAGCTCTGGGAAGAGAGTGGGGGCTGGTGGGTTAGAGCAGGGGGGGCTGGGAGCCCGGACTCCTGGGTTCTCTCCCGGGCTCTGGGAGGGGAGTGGGGGCTGGTGGGTTAGAGCAGGCGGGGCTGGGAGCCAGGACTCTTGGGTTCTCTCCCCGGCTGTAGGAGGGGAGCGGGGGCTGGTGGGTTTGAGCAGAGGGGGCTGGGAGCCAGAACTCCTGGGTTCTCTCTCCGGTTCTGGGAGGGAGTGGGGGCTGGTGGGTTATAGCAGGAGGGCTGAGAGCCAGGACTCCTGGGTTCTCTACCAGGCTCTGGGAGGGGAGCGGGGGCTGGTGGGTTAGAGCAGAGGGGGCTGGGAGCCAGGAGTCCTGGGTTCTCTACCAGGCTCTGGGAGGGAGTGGGGGCTGGTGGGTTAGAGCAGGGGGGCTCGGAGCCAGGACTCCTGGGTTCTCTCCCCGGCTTTGGAAGGGGTGTGGGGGCTGGTGGTTAGAACAGGGGGGACTGGAAGCCAGGACTCCCCTTTGAGTAACCACATCTCCCACTAGGCCCTGGCCTGCGGGAAACCCCACCCCGTCTGCAGACACGATGAGCTTGGGTGGGTCCGGGGGTCCGGGGGGCTCCGTGCGGGAGTTCACGCGTCACGCCAGCGATGTGCTGCTCAACCTGGACCAGCTCCGGCACCGCCGCGCCTTGACCGACGTCACCCTGCTGGTGGGGGGGCGCCCCCTGGTGGCCCACAAGGCCGTGCTCGCTGCCTGCAGGTGAGGGGGGCGGGGCTGGGAAGGTCTGGGGGCGTGGCTGGAGAGGGCGTGGGTGGGAAGGGGTGGGCGTGGCTAGAGAGGGGCGTGGCTGTGAATGGGTGTTGTGGGGCTAGAGGGGCGTGGTTGGAGTGGGCTTGCTGGGCTGAGGTGGGCGTGTCCAGAGAGGTCATGTCTGAGAAGGCTGGAGACATGGCTAGAGAGGGTGTTGCTCTGTGTCTACTGGGGGCGTGGCTGGGAAGGGGTGGGGCGTGGCTAGAGAGGGCGTGGCTGGGAAGGATTGAGTGTGCCTAGAGAGGGCGTGGCTGGGAAGCCTGGGGGCGTGGCTAGGGAGGGTGTCACTCTGCAGCTAGAGGGGCGTGGTTGTGTGGCTAGGGAGGGTGTGGCTGGGAAGGGGTAGGCGTGACTAGAGAGGGTGTGGCTGGGAAGGAGTGGGCGTGGCTAGAGAGGGCGTGGCTGTGCAGCAGTGGGCGGGGCTGTGAGGGGGCACTGCGGGTAGGGGGCGTGGTTGGGAAGGGTGGGGCGCAGCTGGGTGGGGACATGGCTGAGGAGGTCATGGGGGTGGGCTTTGCATCGTGGCGGGGGGGTGGCCGTGGGGCGGTTCTGTGTGGGGCACGGGGCTGGGGGCAGTGACATGGCTGGGAGTTGGTGGGACCACCCAGCAAGGGGGGGCCACGCCCATCTGGACCCACAGCTGGGGGGGGGGGCGCCAGACCAGAGTCTGAGCCCCTATCAGGGTAGGGGAGAGGGGGCTGAGGAGGTGTGGCCATGGGGAGGCAGAGGCTGGGCCACGCCCCAGTGTGGGAAGGGGAGGCGTGGCCACAGGGGAGGTGTGGTCTGTCTGGGCCACGGTGCATGCTGGGCGTTGTAGTCCCCTAACCCTTCTCTCCCCCCCCCCCCGGGCAGTGGCTTCTTCTACTCCATCTTCCTGGCCCAGGGGGGCAGCGAGGTCAGTGTCGTCACGCTTCCTGGATCCATCCAGCCCGGGGGCTTCCAGGCCCTGCTGGATTTCATGTACACCTCCCGCCTGCCCCTCACCCCAGCCTCCGTCCCAGCCCTGCTCAGCGCTGCCACCTACCTGCAGATGGAGCACGTGGTGGACGCCTGTCACCGCTTCGTCCAGGCCAGGTAGGGGGCGCCCCAGGGCGGGGACTGGCTGGCTCAGGGGGGCGGGGAATGGACCAGGGGTCTGTCCCCTCTAGGGGGCGCCGGCTCCCTCCCGGCCCCAGGGCGGAGACTGGCTGGCTCGGGGGGCAGGGAATGGGCAGGGGTCTGTCCCCTCTAGGGGGCGCCGGCTCCCTCCCGGCCCCAGGGCGGAGACTGGCTCAGAGCGGGGGGGGAGTGGGTCGCTGCCCCCCCTCATTTCATCCCTCTCTCTTGCAGTTACGACCGCGCTAGCTTGTACTCCAAGCCGCTCCCCTCCCCAGCAGACCCGAAGCCCCAGGACCCCCTCCGAGGACCTCCAGACGCCAGTGGGACGGTGCCCGCAGGGGGTCCCCACCCAGAGAGGCCGAGCCCGGGGGCCCCCCTGCGATCGGCTCCAGCCAGGCCCCCGGCGAAGGATTCTGGAGGGGCGCCCCCGGGGGGGGAGCGGGGCCCCCCCGACAGCCCGTCGCGCTCCGAGGGGCACCCCGCCTCCCCCCGCGAGTCCAGCGGCTGCGCCCCCGACCCCAAAGCCTGCAACTGGAAGAAATACAAGTTCATTGTCCTGAACTCCCTGCAGGGGGAGGGGGGAGGGGGAGGGGGCGGGGCCGTCCCCCAGGCCCCCGGCCCCCTGACCCCTCCCGAGCCCCCGGCCGGCGGAGACCGAGGCTCCTGCCGTGGCGGGGAAGACGGGGGCGGCCCCAGGACCCAGCATGACAGCGCCCCCTGCGGGTGAGTGGCTGAGCTGGGGGGAGGGGCGTCAGGTCCCATATATGGGGGAGGGGCACCTGGTCCCATATACACTGTGAGGGGGAGGGGCACCCGATCCCATATACAGGGGAGGGGCGCCCGGTCCCATATACGCTGGGAGGGGGAGGGGCGCCCAGTCCCGTACACTGAGTGGGGGAGGGGTGCCCGGTCCTGTACATCAGTTGAGAGGGGGTGCCAGGTCCCATATATTGCGGGGGAGAGGCACCCGGTCCAGACGCTGAGCCGGGGGGGGGGGGGGAGGAGAGGCACCTGGTCCATATGCTGAGGGGGGGAGGAGCTATGCCTCTTGATAGCTAAGCCCCCCCCTTTCCCATCTCCCCGCAGGCCGCCCCCCGCCCCGTCACCGTGCCCCCTGTGCACCCAGCGCCTTTCTCAGGGGCCGCCCCAGCCCACAGCAGGTGAGGGGCGAGGAAGGGGGCTCAGGCCCATGCACTGGGAGGGGGGAGGGGCCGGTCCCATACGCGCTGTGGGGTGGGGGGAGGGACTGGTCTCATATACACACTGTGGGGGTAGGGGCTAGTCCCATATACACTGTGAGGAGGAGGAGGGGCCAGTCCCATACATGCTGTGGGGTGGGGGAGGAGCCGGTCTGATACGCACTGTGGGGTGGGGGAGGGGCTGGTCCTATATGCGCTGTGGGGCGGGGGAGGGGCCGGTCCCATACGCATCTGGGGTGGGGGGAGGGGAGGGGCCAGTCCCATATACACTCTGTTCGGGGGTGGGACAGCCCCATACGCTGCAGAGTGGGCTCTGAGTATTGGGGACCCCCCCGGGCCATGCCCTGAACCTTCTCACCCCCCCCCCCGCAGGTGCAGGGCCATACGGCTGCGGGGCCTGCGAGCTGGGCCTGGACGAGGAGGAGGGGGAGGAAGGGGGGGCGGCTGGGGGGCAGGCCCCGGCGGCCGCTCCCCACGACAACAAACCGTTCAAGTGCCAGCTCTGCCGCTCGGCCTTTCGCTACAAGGGCAACCTGGCCTCCCACCGCGCCGTCCACACCGGTATGGGGCGCCGGGGGGCGGGACCTGGGAGAGGGGTGGGGGTGGGGAGGGGTCAATGGGAGGTGGGAGGGACCAGGGAAGGTGGGTGGAGTCAGGAAGGGATCAGGTGGAGGGATCAATGGGAGGTGGGAGGAACCAGGGGAGGTGGGTGGAGTCAGGAAGGGATCAGGTGGAGGGATCAATGGGAGGTGGGAGGAACCAGGGGAGGTGGGTGGAGTCAGGAAGGGATCAGGGGGAGGGATCAATGGGAGGGACCAGGGGAGGTGGGTGGAGTCAGGAAGGGATCGGGAGAGGGGTCAATGGGAGGTGGGAGGAACCAGGGGAGGTGGGTGGAGTCAGGAAGGGATCAGGTGGAGGGATCAATGGGAGGTGGGAGGAACCAGGGGAGGTGGGTGGAGTCAGTAAGGGATCGGGAGAGGGGTCAATGGGAGGTGGGAGGGACCAGGGGAGGTGGGTGGAGTCAGGAAGGGATCAGGTGGAGGGATCAATGGGAGGTGGGAGGAACCAGGGGAGGTGGGTGGAGTCAGTAAGGGATTGGGAGAGGGGTCAATGGGAGGGACCAGGGGAGGTGGGTGGAGTCAGGAAGGGATCAGAGGGAGGGGTCCAGGGGAGGTGGGTGTGGTCAGGGGCGGTTGGAGGGCTCATGGAGAGGGGTCAGAAGGGAGGTCGGTGTGGCCAAAGAGGGGACAGTAAGGGGGTCAGGGGATTGTGAGAGGGGTCAGTGGGAGGGGACGGGAGGCTGTGCGGATCAGGAGAGCGGTGGGGGGCTGTGCCACCCCCTAGCTGCCCCCTGTCTCCCCCCCCCCAGGTGAGAAGCCATACCGCTGCGGAGTCTGCGGGGCCCAGTTCAACCGGCCGGCGAACCTCAAAACCCACTCGCGGATCCACTCGGGGGAAAAGCCCTACAAGTGTGAGACCTGCGGCTCCAGCTTCGTGCAGGTGCGGGAGGGGGGCGGGGGGGATGGGGTAGGCTCTGTGGGAGTTGGGTGGAGAGATGGGGGGCTGTGAAGGGGAGGCTTGGGGCAAGGAGCGGGGAGAGAAACTCAGGCAATCAATAAGGGCCAACATCTAATGGTGGCAGTAGTGGGATCTGCAGCCCCTAGTTCCCATAGAGTCCAATGGGAAGCAGGCCTCCCTAGTGGCCAGGCCAGGTACTGCAGCCCCCTGGAATCTGATCACGTCCCCCCTGCAGGTCGCCCACCTCCGGGCCCACGTGTTGATCCACACGGGTGAAAAGCCCTACCCTTGCGAGACGTGTGGGACCCGCTTCCGGCACCTACAGACGCTTAAGAGCCACATCCGGATCCACACGGGCGAGAAACCATATCACGTGAGTGGGGGAGGGGGGACAGGACTCCTGGGTTCTCTCCCCGGCTCTGGGAGGGGAGTGGGGGCTGGTGGGTTAGAGCAGGGGGGGCTGGGAGCCAGGACTCCTGGGTTCTCTCCCCGGCTCTGGGAGGGGAGTGGGGGCTGGTGGTTAGAGCAGGGGGTGCTGGGAGCCAGGACTCCTGGGTTCTCTCCCCGGCTCTGGGAGGGGAGCGGGGGCTGGTGGGTTAGAGCAGGGGGGGCTGGGAGCCAGGACTCCTGGGTTCTCTCCCCGGCTCTGGGAGGGGAGTGGGGGCTGGTGAGTTAGAGCAGGGGGGGCTGGGAGCCAGGACGCCTGGGTTCTCTCCCCGGCTCTGGGAGGGGAGTGGGGGCTGGTGGGTCAGAGCAGGGGGGGCTGGGAGCCAGGACTCCTGGGTTCTCTCCCCGGCTCTGGGAGGGGAGTGGGGGCTGGTGGGTCAGAGCAGGGGGGCTGGGAGCCAGGACTCCTGGGTTCTCTCCCCGGCTCTGGGAGGGGAGTGGGGGCTGGTGGGTTAGAGCAGGGGGTGCTGGGAGCCAGAACTCCTGGGTTCTCTCCCCGGCTCTGGGAGGGGAGTGGGGGCTGGTGGGTCAGAGCAGGGGGGCTGGGAGCCAGAACTCCTGGGTTCTCTCCCCGGCTCTGGGAGGGGAGTGGGGGCTGGTGAGTTAGAGCAGGGGGGGCTGGGAGCCAGGACGCCTGGGTTCTCCCCCCCCCAGCTCAGGGCGCTGACCCCCGCTCTCTTGTGGCCCCCCCACAGTGCGAGACCTGCCACCTGCACTTCCGGCACAAGAGCCAGTTGCGCCTGCACCTGCGGCAGAAGCACGGGGCCGTCACCAACACCAAGATTCGCTACGCGGTGCTGGCCGGCCCCTCCGGCGCCCGCTGCTGAACGGGGACCGCGCTTCCTCCCCCTCCCACCAGGGGGCAGGAGAGAGACACCACTCCCCTCCCCCACCCCGCATGGCTGCCACCTTCGCTCCTGCCAGCAGGGGGCGCTGTCTCGGGGTAGGGGGAATTCCTGTCCCGTCAGGAGGGGCCCGCTGGTCGTGAGCCCCTTTCATAGCATGTGTTGTCCTGCGGCGTCTGGGCTGGGGTGCTACGGGACGTGGGGAGGCTATGGGCTGCAGGGGGGTGGTCTCTCTAGTCTATAGAGGACCCAGTTCTCTGTGTGTGTGTGTGGGCGGAGTGTATATGCACCCTGTGTTTTGAAGTGGGTCTGCCATTTTGCCTGCCCCCCCCCAAGCTGGGGAGAGAACCCAGGAGTCCTAGCTCCCAGCCCCCCCTGCTCTAACCCACCAGCCCCCACTCCCCTCCCAGAGCCGGGGAGAGAACCCAGGAGTCCTGGCTCCCAGGCCCCCTGCTCTGACCCACCAGCCCCCACTCCCCTCCCAAAGCTGGGGAGAGAACCCAGGAGTCCTGGGTTCTTTAAGTGTGGCACAGGAAGTGATGTCAGAGCTCTGCAGGCAGAGCATCCTGAGAGACCACACCCCCCACTTGTCTTAGCTACTTAATTTTCAGTTGATTTATGTTTTCTTCTGGAAGACAATATCTCATTTGGTTAAACCGGTTTCAATCCAGAGTCACTCTGAATTCTCTCCTACCCTGGACATCTCTATGGACAACTGATGACGCTGGCTTGATGTTGGCTTAACTGAAATCAGCAGTTGCCAGTTGTGCATAGACTTCACTGAAGTTCTAATCACGATCTAAATCTGGGAGGAGTGACTCTGATTTAACCACCCTGGAAGTCTCTCTAGCCAGCTCATTGTGGCTCTGCAGTTTTGGTGACACTAGTGTCAACCCAAAGGCACTCCAGTTAAGTTCTCAGCGAGGTTGGACATCTTTAGGGACACCGGATGTCTCTGGTTTGACAGCAGTTTAATCAAAATCAGGAGTCACTAGCTGTCCATGAAGACCTCAAAGACATTCTAGTCCAGTCTCTAAACTTCTGTGGATTGACTCTGGATTGACTCTGATTTTACTAAAATCCAGATTCACCATTTGTCTGCAGAGTCTTTACTGAAGATCTAGCCTACCCTAGAAGTCTCTATGGACAACTGGTGACTCCAGAGTTTTGCTTAAACCAGTTTTAATACAGAGTCACTCCAGTTAAGCTTTCCCCTACCTACGATGTCTCTATGGACAACTGGTGACTCCAGAGTTTTGCTTAAACCAGTTTGAATAAAGAATCACTCCAGTTAAGCTTTCCCCTACCTACGGTGTCTCTATGGACAACTGATGCCTCCGGCTTGATGCTGGTTTAAGGTGTTGTCTTTTCTTTTTCACAAAGGTTCTTTAAAGAATTAAATGTATTTTTTTGCTGACAGTGGCTTTTTCTGACCCATATCTATATATATTTTTTTAATTACTCCCCAAGTCGAGGGGTGTATTTTTTGTTGCTTTTAATTTGCTTTGCAATGTTAGTGCTTGGAGCAAATGGAAAAGGCATTTGTAGCTCGGCCACTTGACCTTGTGTTAGTTAGTTGCCCGCTCTAGATGGTCCTAGAGTCGTACTGGGGCAGGTCCATTGCAAAAGGGTTCTTGATGTGTTGGAGATCTCTGGAAGCGTGAGATGTAGCAAAGCAAGGAGTTTGATCCTAAGGTCTGGGGACCTTCTGGAGATTATCTGGTTGGAGTCTAGAACCTAAGGTATCCGGTGTTCAGGGCTATGTTATCCAGCATTTAAATGTTCCACCTTCTGAGTGTAGAACACCCACATTTATCTGGATATGGGATCATGGGATCCAGAACATTTGAGGTGTCTTGTCTACCAGATTGTGAGTTCTAGACTGTGTTCTTCCGGAGTCTACATATTCCAGCTCCAGAGTCCAGATCCTCTGAGGTCTTCTCTTTACGGAATCCTGGGTTCCAGAATCTGTATTTTCTGAATCTAAATATTCCATCCACCGAGTCTGGAGCCTCTCGAATCAAAGGTTTCAGGAGCAGAGTTTCTGGATTGTTAAAATGTAGATGATCCAGGCCCCCATCACATATTGCCTCTGAGGTCATCTGGCTATGGGTTCCTGACTTCCAGGCCTTTTTCTCAATAATACCTCTCCAGATACTAGAACCCCTGAGGCCTCCTGTCTACCAGATCCTGGGTTCTAGGTTCTTTGGAGTCTCTGTCTCCAGATTGTGGAACCTCTCAGCTCAAGGGCTTCTGGAGCAGGGGTTCTAGATTATTAATCTGTAACCCTTCCATATTCACTTTGCCAGATGGCCTTTGGGCATTTCATAGAATCATAGAATATCAGGGTTGGAAGGGACCTCAGGAGGTCATCTAGTCCAACCCCCAAAGCTCAAGTTCTGGAGACCAAAGCTAGAGTGACGCAGAATGTTTAGTCTCTGGTCCCAGCTAAGGTTCTAGATTATCAATGGATGAGTCTAGAACACAACTGATTGATGGGCTGTATCATTCAATCAGGAATCCCTCTGGATCTGGAATACTGCAGGGTGGAAGATATTTGGCACGGGTGGGGGAACAGAAGAGCTGATGCAATACATTGCAAGGACTGAGACCCCATCCCCTACTCCCCCAAAACAATTAAAGTCAGAGCAGGTTACTGGGGCAAGAGAGGGATCTGGGATCACAGTGGCCCTAGAATAAAGCTCAAAACTTCAGCAACAACTGGTCTTTGCTGCTCCAGAAGAGGTCTGGAACCTCTGGTGCTTCACGGTATGTGGGGAAAAGGGAGGGAGCTGTGGTTCTGGAATGAGGTGGGAAGTTTATCGCCTTCCAATTGCCAGGGGGAAAAACAAATGGGAAAAGAGAGTCTAGAATAGCATAGTCTAAAACAACCTAGGAATGGATACAAATATCAGCGGGTAGCTGTGTTAGTCTGTATCCACAAAAACAACTCCTTGTTGTTTTTTTAGGAATGGATAGTGTGGCGTAGAATGGATAATGGAACCTACAATCAATGTAGAGTAAAGTCTAGAACAAATAGTGCAGCCCAGAATAGAGAGTCCATTCTAGAACTGACGACATAGGAATGGATTGCATGGTCTAGAACAGATTGCCCAATCGAGAATCAATAGCTTGGGAAGGGATATGCCAGCCTAGAATGGATCGCCTAGGAATGAAAAGACCTGTCTAGAATGATAACCCAATCTAGAACACATAGTCTCTGAACAGTTTGTGCTGTCTGGAACAGACTGTGCTGCCTATAATGGAGAGCACAACCTAGGATGGCAAGCGTAGTCTAGAATTCATGAACAAGAAATGGATAACACCACCCAGGACTGCACAGTCTAGTACTGATAACCTAGGTATGGACAGCCCAGTCTAGAATGATAGCCCAAATCTAGAAACCATAGCTTAGGAAGGGATGCCGCAGCCTGGACCATATAGCACCATCTAGAATGGATAGTATAGTCTAGAACTGATTACATATGAATGGATACCATAGTCTAGAACAGATCGGCCAATCTAGAATTGATAGCTTAGGCAGGGATACCGCAGCCTGGACCCATATAGCACGATCTAGAATGACTAGCCTAGGAAGGCTAGCACTATCTAGAATGGCTAATCCAGTCTAGAAGGTTGGGTGTTCTAGATTGGCTAGCCTAGGAGTAGTCTAGACCTGATAGGTTGGGATCAGGCGACCATCCATGCAACGGGGCTGTAGACAGACCAGGAACACACACATCTCCCATCTCCTACTCCTGACCTAGTCGGGGTCAGTTCTTCTCTCTATCATGCACAGGTTCACCCAACGATGGGACCGGTTCCCATTACCAAGGTAGTCTTTGCCGCTGGGTAGATACACAGGGCAGCCTAGAGGGGACAGGCCCCGTGTCCCGTCCCCCACCCCCTGAGCTGGCCAGTCGCCCTGTCATGGGGCTGGATACGGAGCTGGTGCCCCCTAGAGGGGACCGGCCCCGTGCCCCATTCCCTGCTCCCTTGAGCCAGCCAGTCCCTGGCCTGGGGCCAGGTGGGAGCCGGCGCCCCCTAGAGGGGACAGGCCCCATGCCCCATTCCCTGCCCCCCTGAGCCAGCCAGTCCCTGACCTGGGGCCGGATGGGAGCTGGTGCCCCCTAGAGGGGACAGGCCCCATGCCCCATTCCCTGCCCCCCTGAGCCAGCCAGTCCCTGACCTGGGGCCGGATGGGAGCTGCTGCCCTCTAGAGGGGACAGGCCCCATGCCCCATTCCCTGCCCCCCTGAGCCAGCCAGTCCCTGACCTGGGGCCGGATGGGAGCTGGTGCCCCCTAGAGGGGAAATGTAACAGTTATTCCTAGTGCTGGCTACTGGAGAGGTGCAGTGGCAGATTTAACCTCCCCCCACCCCCCCGTAGTTCTTCTGGGATTTGAACCCCCCCTGCCCCGCCCCCAGCTACAAGCACATGTTGCCGGGAAACATGCGAATGGGGGTAAATTGCAGAGGTGGGACTATTATATATTGACACCGAACGCTGAGGGACAAAATGTACTTTCAAGTCACGGCTCCGCCTTGGTGGTCCGGTGGGGGAGAGGTTTGGGTCGGGCAGGGGGTGGGGTGTGTGTATTTTGAGCGGATTTGGGGGTATCTGTCAAAAGCTGGTTCTGGCCCCACACCCTGTAGCACCTCAATCCGCGGCTCGGTGGCTGGTTTCAATAAAGCTGTTTTGGACAGAGGCACTGGTGGATTTTGTTTAGCAAGGCCCTGCCTGTCTGGGGAGAGCGCCCCCTGCTGAGCCCCCCCTGCCCCGCTTCCTGCCCCAAAGCGCCCCCTAGCACCACCCTGGGGCCAGCCCCCTGCCAGGGGAGAGCACCCCCTGCTGACCCCCCCCTGCCCCGCTCCCTGCCCCACAGCACCCCCTAGCGCTGCCCTGGGGCCAATGCTCCCAGCACTGAGATGCAGCCACCTCTGGGGGTGGGGGAAGAAGAGGAAAGGAAAGAAAGTCCCCACAGACACAAATGCCCACAACAGATCCCACCCAGCTACCTCAATCCAGTGTCCCTTGGGGGGACCGGACGACCAGTTCTTCCGGGATCCAGTCTTTAGTTTTACCATTTGACTCTCGGAGGGCAGTGGGGTCTGGTGGGTTAGAGCGGGGGGGACTGGGAGCCAGGACTCCTGGGTTCTCTCCCCGGCTCTGGGAGGGGAGTGGGGTCTGGTGGGTTAGAGCAGCGGGGGCTGGGAGCCAGGACTCCTGGGTTCTCTCCCCTGATCTGCTGCAAACTCACTGTTTAGCCTTGGGCCAGTCCCTCTTTTCTCTCCACCCACCCTCTGCCCCTGGAAATCCACAGCCTGCAAAGCTCCTGCGTCTTCCTCTGGGGTGGGAGAGAAGCCAAAGAGCCCCAGGGGTTGTGCTGGGCTGGCCTGGGGGAGGCCGGTTCCCTCAGAGCGGGCGAGAGGGGTGCTGGGCAGGATGGGACACAGAGCCCCAAGAAGCAGCTGAAGTACTGCAGCCCGACAAAGAGAATGGGGGTGTCACCCCCACCCCACTTTTCTTAGCTGGAAAAGAACTCACCCATAAGCTCTTTGGGATGGAACCCAGGAGTCCTGGCTCCCAGCCCCCCTGCTCTAACCCACCAGCCCCCACTCCCCTCCCAGAGCTGGGGAGAGAACCCAGGAGTCCTGGCTCCCAGTCCCCCCTGCTCTAACCCACCAGCCCCCACTCCCCTCCCAGAGCCGGGGAGAGAACCCAGGAGTCCTGGCTCCCAGCCCCCCCCCCGCTCTAACCCACCAGCCCCCACTCCCTTCCCAGAGCCGGGGAGAGAACCCAGGAGTCCTGGCTCCCAGCCCCCCTGCTCTAACCCACCAGCCCCCACTCCCCTCCCAGAGCTGGGGAGAGAACCCAGGAGTCCTGGCTCCCAGTCCCCCCTGCTCTAACCCACCAGCCCCCACTCCCCTCCCAGAGCCGGGGAGAGAACCCAGGAGTCCTGGCTCCCAGCCCCCCCGGCTCTAACCCACCAGCCCCCACTCCCTTCCCAGAGCCGGGGAGAGAACCCAGGAGTTCGGGCTCCCTGTCCTGCTGTCTGTGCTCACTGAAGAGGGGCAGGGGGGGCCCACAGACACGCCCCATCCCAGCTTCCTGCCCTAACAATGGACCCCGGGCAGCTGTGTCCTGCCAGGGTCCCTGCACAGCGTCACTGCCTGAGCTGGGAGCTTCCTGCAGAGCGTGGGGGGGCAGGAATGGGGATCTCAATTCGGATCAAGGCTCCCTGGGGTCAAGCCAGAGTCACCCCCCAAACTGCAAGTGGGGGCAGGGCTGCATTCAGCATTCAGCAACCCCGTGGTGAATTCGGAATCAGACACCAGCCCCCACTCCCCTCCCAGAGCCGGGGAGAGAAGCCAGGAGTCCTGGCTCCCAGCCCCCCTGCTCTGACCCGCCAGCCCCAACTCCCCTCCCAGAGCCGGGGAGAGAACCCAGGAGTCCTGGCTCCCAACCCCCCTGCTCTAACCCACCAGCTCCCACTCCCCTCCCATAGCCGGGGAGAGAACCCAGGAGTCCTGGCTCCCAGCGCCCCCTGCTCTGACCCGCCAGCCCCCACTCCCCTCCCAGAGCCAGGAAGAGAACCCAGGAGTCCTACACCTTTAATACAAAATCAGGCACCCTCGATTATTAATCCAGGTCCCCCCTGCACACCAGGTGTAGACAATTGCACTCCTTGATCTGTGATGAGGTTCACTTCTGGAGGGGATGGGGACCGGGGGACAGGGGAAAGGCCCTGTGCCCCATTCCCTGCCCCCCTGAGCCAGCCAGTCCCTGCCCTGGGGCCGGATGGGAGCTGGCGTCCCCTAGGTAACATTGTGTGTCCTGGCCCCCGTACTGCCCCGCACCCGAGAAGATTTCCCCTGCCTCACCCACAGGCAGCCAAGACACAGCCCCCAACTTCACAGGCCCTCGCAACCCCCGACAGCCCCCCCCACAGGAGTTGGGGGGGGCTAATGCTGGGGGGCCACCCCATCCTCCACCCCCCCAGGCTCAGCGGTGCTCCGGTCTCAGCCAGCAGTCCTCTGCTGCGGCCAGAGCCCAGCTGGCCGGATTTCCTTCCTGTGCCTCAGAGCCGGCAACGGGGGTGTGGTGGGGTGCGGAGATGGGGGTGCCCCCCCCAGCTCCTTCCGCAACAGTCATTGAAGCAGGAAACAGGTGCGAAGACGTCATCCCTGCCCCACCGCCCGGACAGAAACACACACCCCAGTGAACCCGGAGGGCCGGGGTGAGTCACGGCCCCAAGGCAGCAGCCGGGCCGTGGGCCAGGGGGAGACGGGGGAAGGCCAGGAAGGCAGAGAGGGCAGCCCAGACAGGTCAGAGTGACGGGCCCATCTAGCCCGGTAGCCAGCCTGCTGCCGTGGTCCCTATGCTTTCTCGGACTATGTCAGCCTGGTTACACAGGGACCCCTTGCCCGGCACTGAGATGCAGCCACCTCTGGGGCGGGGCGGCTGGTTACCCGGGGACCCCTCGCCCGGCACTGAGATGCAGCCACCTCTGGGGGGGGGCGGCTGGTTACCCAGGGACCCCTCACCCGGCACTGAGATGCAGCCACCTCTGGGGCGGGGCGGCTGGTTACCCAGGGACCCCTCACCCGGCACTGAGATGCAGCCACCTCTGGGGCTGGGCAGCCGGTGACACAGGGACCCCTCGCCCAGCTCTGAGACGCACCCACCGTTTGCAGCGGGACAAAACGCAGCTAAACAACCCCACATCGCCCCCCCGCTCCACAAACAACACTCCCCCCCACCCCTCCCCACCACACACAAACAGCCGACACACGGGGCACAATCACGTGCACGCGCGCCCCCCCATCTCCTTCCTCGTGTGTGCCCACGCATGCCGCCCCCCCCATGCTCCAGTCCCCCCCCCCCCACTTCCTCCCAATTTCCTGCATTACTGCATGGCTGGGGGGGGGGGGGCAGAAGGAAACAGATCAGCTAGAAACTTCCAGACCCGATGGCCAAGAAAAACCAGAACCACCCCGACCCCCCCCCACCGGATCCATTTCTCCGGAACCCCACCCCCCAGCCCATTCTGCAGCCCGGGGCTGCCCCCTAGTGGCAGCAGCTCGCCTCTCATTCCTGGTTCATTCCCAGTTCCTTCTCTCTCATTCCCAGGGAGTGATGGGGTGTGGGGGGGTGGGAGGGGACTCAGTAGCCTTGGATGGTGCCCCAGAGGATGATACAGGATTCAAGCCGCGTGGTGGCTCCGTGACTCAGTTTCCCCACCTGCAGAAGGGGGCTGTGACCAGCTGAAGATCCGCAGGAGAAACTTTCTGAGCAGCAGGCCGAGGGCCGAGTGGTCCCTGCACCCGCAGCCCTGGACCCGGGCAGCCCCTCTCGGGCATCTCAGCCAGTCCTGTACTAAGACCCCAGCTTGGCCTGGGCGCTCCCACTCTGCCGCGTCGGCGTCCGCCTTTGCTTTTTAGCGGCGGCGCCAAATGAAGTGGGTTTGGGTTCCCGAACCGGCCCCCGGCACCGGCGATCAGTATCCGTTCGCAATTAACGATTCCAACCGGGAACCCTGGTCTCCCGCAGTGCGCCCCCCCAACCCAGCCTGCTACCCCCCCAGCCCCTGTCTCCTCACGTCACAACCATGGGCCCATCTACCCCAGCATCAGGCCTGCTGCCAAAATGTCCCGCAGGGACCTGAGGCAGAAGAGCTGCAACCCAACGCTTTGCTAAAAGGGGTGGATCATTTCCCCCGCCCCCCCCCCACACACACAGATCCTCTCCAGCAGGGGGGATCACACACACACACACACACACACACACACACAGATCCTCTCCAGCAGGGGGCACCACACACACACACACACAGATCCTCTCCAGCAGGGGGGATATCACACACACACACACACACAGATCCTCTCCAGCAGGGGGCATCTCTCTCTCACACACACACACACACAGATCCTCTCCAGCAGGGGGGATCTCTCACACACACACAGATCCTCTCCAGCAGGGGGCACCACACACACACACACAGATCCTCTCCAGCAGGGGGGATCACACACACACACACACACACACACACACACACACACACACAGATCCTCTCCAGCAGGGGGCATCTCACACACACACACACACAGATCCTCTCCAGCAGGGGAGAATCACACACACACACACACATTTTGCGAAGTATCATTGACGAAGGAACTTTCAACCCAGCTCAAGGGTTGGCTCATGACAGGTGCTCCCCTCATGGCGAGGTCTGGCATAGCAGCTCGGTGCTCTGGCCCTGCGGTGATCTGCCTCCTCCCCGTGACTCCCCCCTCCGGCCACTTCACCTTCACCCCTTCCCCTTCCAGGGGCAACAAAGCCCAGCGAAACCAAACGTCCAATTCCTCCGTCCGGTCCGCTGGCTTCTGTCCCGGGCCCCATGCTCCTCACACCCTTCTCTCCCCTTCCCCGGGACTTCAGCCCCCTTCCCAGCGGCAGGTAGGGGGGCCCGGGCCAGCCCATCCGCTACACCCGGCTTCCTGCTGTCACCTCTCCACTGGCCTCCCTGGAAGTCTGGCCTGACCCCCCTCCCCGCTGGCCAGCACTTCGGAGAGGACCCGCCGTGTCTCTCTCCCTCCAGACCGGGGTTTTCCCCCAGGCTGTGCTGCTCCTGGCTTCCCCAGAGGCAAAGTGTCATGGCGTGTGGGGGAGTCAGGGCCCTGCACCCCCCACTTCCTGCGATTCACCACGACTCTCAGCCAGCCAGTAACACAGAAGGTTTATTCAGACGACAGGAACATAGTCCAACACAGGGCTTGTAGGTACAGACAACAAGACCCCCTCAGTCAGGTCCATCTTGGGGGGCAGGGAGCTTAGACCCCAGCCCTGGGGCTCCCTCCATTTCCCCAGCCAGCTCCAAACTGAAACTCTCCAGCCCCTCCTCTGGCCTTTGTCTCTTTCCTGGGCCAGGAGGCCACCTGATCTCTTTGTTCTCCAACACCTTCAGTTGGCACCTTGCAGGGGAGGGGCCCAGGCCATCAGTGGCCAGGAGACAGGGTGTCGGCCATTCTCTGTGCAGACACCATCGCACTGGCCCTCTTGGGCTCTGCAACAACCATCCCCCCTTATCCCACCACCTTGATACTTAAGAACTGCATAGGGGATACTGAGGCACCCACACAGTATTCAGAGAAAACATTAAGAAACTTCCCGCTTTGTCACACAAAGACGCGGGTGTAATGGCCCATGGGGGGCGGGGAAGCGCGTTTCTTTTTCAACGGGGCCTCATGGCGGGTGGTTGGTCACCGCGACCGTCGGTGCCAGCTCCCCGGGGGCTCCCACTCCGGAGCACCCATGGGGAAAAAAAAATCGGGTGCCCCAGCTGTTTGGCGGCACCCCAATCAGCTAATTGGGGTCACGGGGGAGGGAGCGGAGTGGGGGCAGGAAGAGGCGAAGCAAGAGTGGGACCTTGGGGGAGGGGGCGGAGTGAGGGTTGGGGTGTTGGGGGGTTGAGCAAGGGAGGGGGCGGAGCAAAGGAGGGGGTGGAGTGGGGGAGGGGGCGGAGCAAAGGAGGGGGATGGAGCGAGGGAGGGGCCTTGGGGGAGGGGGCGGAGCGAGGGTTGGAGTGAGGGAGGAGCTCGGGGGAGGGGGTGGCGTGGGGGGATGGAGCGGGGAGGGGGACGGAGCAAGGGAGGGGCCTTGGTGGAGGGGGGTCGGAGTGAGGGAGGGGCCTTGGGGGAGGTGGCAGAGTGAGGGAGGAGGCTTGGGGGAGGGGTTGGAGAGAGGGTTGGGGTCTTGGGGGTGGAGCGAGGGAGGGGGCGGAATGAAGGAGGGGGATGGAGCAAGGGAGGGGCCTTGGGGGAGGGGGCGGAGTGACGGAGGGGCCTTGGGGGGGGGTGGAGAGAGGGTTGGGGTCTTGGGGGTGGAGCGAGGGAGGGGGCTCGGGGGATGGGGTGCCATGGGGGTTGGGGTCTTGGAGGGCGGAGCGAGGGAAGGGGTTCGGGGGAGGGGGTGGCATGGGGGTTGGGGTCTTGGGGGGTGGAGCGAGGGAGGGGGCGGAGCGAGGGAGGGGCCTTGGGGGAGGGGCGGAGCGAGGGTTGGCGCGAGGGAGCTCGGGGGAGGGAGCTCGGGGGAGGGGGTGGCATGGGGGTTGGGGTCTTGGGGGGCAGAGCAAGGGTGGCTCAGGGGAGGGAGCGGAGAGAGGGTTGGGGTCTTGGGGGGCGGAGCGAGGAATAGGGCTCGGGGGAGGGGTGGCATGGGGGGGGCCTCAGGGCAGAGCACCCCTGGGGGGAAGTAAAACTCAGCGCCTATGCCCGCGCTCCTTGACCGACCGGAAAGGGGATGGCGGGTCAGAGCGGAGAGGTCCCGTGACCTCCGGATTTGGCTGCCCGGATCCCCTCATGATTCAAGGACAAGGGTGACCCATTGGAAGAGGGCCAGAGATGAGCCGTGCGAAAACCCGGCTTAGGGCGACCCCACCCAGGAGCCCAATCCGTGTAGCGTCGCCAAGAGACGCCCAAGGGGTGACTTGCTCCCTGGGTGCCGCTGTGGGTGCCGCCCCCAGACCGATTGCCCCCAGCACCGCCTGGCCTGGCCGACGGCCCGTCAAGGGTCATCAGTGGGACAACGCACCCATGGAAAGGAGCCCGGAGAGCCACCTGATGGATCCACCAACGTGGCTGGCCCTTTTGGGGTCAGAAGAACATATTTGTATAATAAGAAGAGGTTTTAAGTAACTTCTCACTGCACTGGACCTAGGTGCTGACTGGGAGCCAGAGAACTCGAATGTAATAAAGGGGGCTGTGTGATTTCTTTTTTTCGGCTTCTCGATAACCAGCGTCAGGGACCAGGAGCACAGTCTGTGCCTGGTTGCGGAGTCTAACTTCAGTGTTAACCACCAGTTTGGGGGGAGCATCTGCTCTCCCTTTCGCAGCCTGCCCGTACCTTGGCATTTCCCCGGGCCACACGAGCCAGGAGAAATACCCCAGGATTGGAAAACCCGGTTTACGGCGATCCGATCCAGGAGCCCGATCCATGTAGCGTCACAAAGAGACGGCCAAGGGGTGACTGGATCCCTGTCTATAGATCTAACGTAGACAATATTTTTACTTCAAGGTCCCAGAGACACAGACAAGGTTTTCATCTCGAGGCCAAAAGACCAACAACATCAAGACACTTGATAGAATTAGAATTTAAGGGTTGGAAGGGACCTCAGGAGGTATCTAGCCCAACCCCCTGCTCAAAGCAGGACCAATCCCCAGACACATTTTTGCCCCAAATCCCTAAATGGCCCCCTCAAGGATTGAACTCACCACCCTGGGTTTAGCAGGCCAATGCTTGATCACGGCCTTGGATAGGCCAGGCTAGCAGAGGAAGGTGTAACACCATCCAACGGCTGGAAGATGAAGCTAGACCAATTCAGACGGGAAAGAACGTGCAATTTTTTTTAAGAGTAATTAACGATGACCTCTGGTAAAAAAAAAATGGATGCCTGATTGCCTGTCTGAACCTGTCTAGCTTCAATATCAGGCCGTCGGCTTTTGTTAGACAGAAGAGTCTAAATCAAATCTCCGTTCCCCATTGTAGACCGGGTCAAATCACCCCTTCGCCGTCTCTCTGTGAAGCTAAACCCATCTCTCAATCAAAGCCACATTTTCAAATCTTTGAATCGTTCCAGTAGCTCTTCTCTGAACCCTCCCCGGTTTATCACCAACGTCAGACGCGCCGGTGGCCACCCTCCTGGCTGGTCTACGGGCACAGGTTCTTTGTCTCCTGGGCCTCTCGGACCAGTTAAACCGGTCTATGCAAACGTCCCCAGACTCGTTGGGTGCCTCGGGAATTTGCGTTAATTACTTCTCCGGTGTTTCTCCCTTCTGCTCCGAGTACAGGAAACACAACCTGTAGCCCACGAAGAGTCTCGGACGATTTATAAAGTCGATACAATCGGCGTGGAGTATTCCATCGTTCTCCAAAGCGTCACATCTACCACACCTGACTTTCACTTCACAGAAGTGACCAGCTATTAAGAACGGCCGGACTCGGTCAGACCAAAGGTCCATCTAGCCCAGGGTCCTGTCTTCCGACACCGGCCAATGCCAGGTGTCCCAGAGGGAATGAACAGAACAGGGAATCATCAAGTGATCCATCCCGTCGCTCATTCCCAGCTTCTGGCAAACAGAGGCTAGGGACACCATCCCTGCCCAGCCTGGCTAATAGCCATTGATGTCCTCCATGAACTTCTCTAGTTCTTTTTTGAACCCTGTTCTCATCTTGGCCTTCACAACATCCTCAGGCGAGGAGTTCCCTAGGTTGACTGTGCGTTGTGTGACGAGATACTTCCTTGTGTTTGCTTTAAACCTGCTGCCTATTCATTTCATTGGGTGACCCCTAGTTCTTGTGTTATGAGGAGTAAATAACACTTCCTTATCTACTTTCTCCACACCCGTCATGATTTTATAAACCTCTGTACTATCCCCCCTTCGTCGTCTCTTTTCCAAGCTGAAAAGTCCCAGTCTGATTAATCTCTCCTCACACGGCAGCCGTTCCAGACCCCGAATCATTTTTGTTGCCCTTTTCTGAACCTTTTCCAATCCCAATCGATCTTTTTGGAGACGGGGTGGCCACATCTGCACACGGCATTCAAGACGTGGGCATCCCATGGATTGATAGGGCGGCAACAGGATATTTTCTGTCTGATTCGCTCTCCCTCTGTGGACACTGGAGGTGTTTGAGAACAGGTGGGACAAACAGCTGCCAGGGAGGGGAGATGAACTTCCACTAGAGGGGATCATGAGGTCCCCCGATGCCCCCTCTGTGCAGCCCCATAGCTCCTGTAGAACCAATGTGAATGAAATTGTTTTTAGTTATTCACTGTACCATTGTAACTTCTGTTCACCATTTCATTACACTTGCCATTTTGCCTACATTGTAACTTCTGTGCAATATTGTAACTCAAAACCCATTTTAAAATGCTGACTCCATTTTGTAGAAGGCTTGTGCTGCAGCCTCTATTTTTGCAAGCCATACTGTAATTTTATTAGTCTAGTTGAGATGTGTGAATGAGGGATGCATGGGTGATGGAATCAACCTCCAGCACCAGCCCGTCCTGATGAGATAAAGTTCAAATACCAACGGCTGAAGAACTAGACAACAGCCCTAACTCAAGCAAGAAGCATCCACCCTAAAAAGAAACAACAGAAGGAAGATCAAAGCCAGGTCCCAGGCTGACAGTCACGCCTGCAATTGATGGGTGATCAAGCACCAAACCCAGAGGCGGCGTGACACAGCAAGACCTAGGAACTTTGAATCCAAACTAAACTCCTATAAAAAGGAAGGGTGAGATAAGAGACTTTGGGTAACGTTCTGCTATCAACATCAAGGAGCATCAGTGCACGCCCGACAGAGACCCAGCTCCTCCTCGTGCTCAGCTTTCCTGGCCAGTTAGCTGTCACCAGCTACAATCCCAAGCTGCGAACTCAAACTACAATCAGGACTGGTAACTATCCAGCAGCTGCAGAACATTTTGGGGTGTGTGTGTGTGTGTGTGTGTGAGTGTATGTGTATAAGCATTAAGGTATTTGCTAAAAGTTACAGATTAATAATAAATGTGGCATCTTTGTCTTGACCCCTAAAACGATCCTGTGTAAGTTTGTGGAACAACATTATTGGTGGAGAATGCGAAAGGGGGAGCAAGCATAGAATCCACAGTTATTATAAAAGTGGTGTGCACACCGCCAGCTTTAGCAAGCCTGGCACTATAGGGAAAAAAGTGTAAACTTTCAGTTGATTAACCAAACTCTGAAGGATATAGGAGTTTAGGTTTAAATTGTGTTATAAAGGTACATAATCCGGGGAAGGATTAACCAAACTCTAAAGAATATAGGAGTTTAGGTTTAAATTGTGTTATAGAGGTACATACACCCTCAGCCGTAGCAAGACTGAGCTAAAGAGGAGAACTTAGTGTTTCTCACTCTGATCCGGGGAAGGATCTGATCCGGAAAAGGATTTGTATAATTGGTGTATGAACCCTCGGTGGTAGCAGACGAGTAATACAGAGGGAGACTTAGTGTCTCTCCCTCTGGCCCAGAGTGGGTTAAAAACATAAGATACAGATCTTGTTCTGTTAAACCAGACTCTGAAGGATATAGAAGTTTGGGCAGTGTAGTGTGGTTTATGTTTGTTTGTTTTTTTGTAAGTAATATTGTGGTAATTTCACAATTTTAAAAAAAATGTTTAAGGAATGGGACCAGGAAGGGTGGGGGCTAGTTGAAAAGCCCACCCTCCTTGCTAAATTGGTAGTGAAACAAGGCTTGTGCCCATGGAAAAAAACTGTTTATTGGAAAAAGCAGAATCGGGCCCAGGCAAGCAACAGATAGACAAACTGGAAAACAGGTTGGGTACAGAAAGTTAAAACAGCACTCTCAAATCTTACAGCAGCAGTAACATCAGGAGAAGAAACATTTGAGACCCCAGAAGGGGGCAGACCTTTGGGACCCCTCTGGAGATTGGGAAGGGGGGATATTTGGAATATTTGGGTAAATTCCTCCTCCCAGGGCCAAAATGCCATTGAAACAGTTAACAACAGTGCCTGCTTCTGCCTCAGATCTCCAGGCCATGGCAAAATGGCTGGAGATTTTAAAACATAATTTTTTTTTCCTAGATGAAGTGTTAACGCCCTTTTACTGAGAGAAAGGGAGGATTTACACTCACAAAAAAATGCATCACTTAATTAGCATTTGTGCAGCCCCAAGTACCAAACACACTGTGGCAGAGAACAAGCAGGTTCTGCCATGGTGGGAGCACTGTGCTAATTTGTTTCCAAGCTTTTATCTTTCAGGCTCTAAACCAGAACATCAGGAGAGCTGGTACCAGCTGAAGAGTTATAAAATACCATGGTTATAGTGTCATGACAAAGTCTGTGTTCAGTGTTCTGTGTTGCATGTTCTGTGTCTGTCTCTAGTGGTGTCCTGTGCTAGCATTGGGTCCAGAAAAAGAGGGGATACTACACTAGACAGGGGAAATGTCTTTTCCTCTCTCTACTTCCCCTATGTCCATCCAATTTATCAATCACCACTTGTGTCCAAAGGATTTTGGTCCCCAATGCATCAGGTTTATTTTTTGTTAGGTTCTCTAATAGTCATTTTGTTGTTAATTTTTGTTATTAATACATTTGCATTGTTAGTTACATTTGCTTGTATTGTTAATTCCACACTTTCCTCTATGCACTCTGGTTCTACTTCCCCAAGCCCTAAAGGGTAGTTCTTGGGCCCCCATAACCTGTAAAACCTTGGCCCATGATTGTAGGGCCCCATCTTTCAGGTCTCCAGAAACCTCTTAAAAACAACTGTTAAAAATAGGAAATTCTGCAACATTTTAGCAACTAAATGTTAGTTTAAGTCCAAATCAGCTTAACCTTGAATAACAACTGTGGTACTCCTACAAAATCTTATTTGTTGTGTGTGCTTAAAAAGGTCCTGACCTCAGTAACTTTTATTGTTTGATGGCTATTGCAGCATCAAACTTGGGCCTCATCTTGTTTGTCAATGTACCCAATTATTGTAATAGTAATGGTTTTATAATTGTTTGGTTTGTTTGCAACAGATCACCTGTGCCCTACAATAACAACAACTGCTGTAATAATCATAAATAAAGGGGCAGAGTGTTGTAGGAGCAGCCCACCTGGTCAGCAGTTCTAAATATAATTTTTCATCATCATTGTCCTATTAGTAATCCTAACTGTTATGTTGGTTCTGCCTTAAAACAATTACATAAAGTGTGACCCATTCAATACCCCTGGATTGAAGGGTCAAAAGGGGGACAATGTAGAACCAATGTGAATGAAATTGTTTTTAGTTATTCACTGTACCATTGTAACTTCTGTTCACCATTTCATTACACTTGCCATTTTGCCTACATTGTAACTTTCATTACACTTGCCATTTTGCCTACATTGTAACTTCTGTGCCATATTGTAATTCAAACCCCATTTTAAAATGCTGACTCCATTTTGTAGAAGGCTTGTGCTGCAGCCTCTATTTTTGCAAGCCATACTGTAATTTTATTAGTCTAGTTGAGATGTGTGAATGAGGGATGCATGGGTGATGGAATCAACCTCCAGCACCAGCCCGTCCTGATGAGATAAAGTTCAAATACCAACGGCTGAAGAACTAGACAACAGCCCTAACTCAAGCAAAAAGCATCCACCCTAAAAAGAAACAACAGAAGGAAGATCAAAGCCAGGTCCCAGGCTGACAGTCACGCCTGCAATTGACGGGTGATCAAGCACCAAACCCAGAGGCGGCGTGACACAGCAAGACCTAGGAACTTTGAATCCAAACTAAACTCCTATAAAAAAGGAAGGGTGAGATGAGGGACTTTGGGTAACGTTCTGCTATCAACATCAAGGAGCATCAGTGCACGCCCGACAGAGACCCGGCTCCTCCTTGTGCTCAGCTTTCCTGGCCAGTTAGCTGTCACCAGCTACAATCCCAAGCTGCGAACTCAAACTACAATCAGGACTGGTAAACTATCCAGCAGCTGCAGAACATTTTGGGGTGTGTGTGTGTGTGTGTGTGTGTGTGAGTGTATGTGTATAAGCATTAAGGTATTTGCTAATAGTTACAGATTAATAATAAATGTGGCATCTTTGTCTTGACCCCTAAAACGATCCTGTGTAAGTTTGTGGAACAACACTCCCCAAATGCCCCCTCTGTGCAGCCCCATAGCCCCCCATGTCCCCCTCTGTGCAGCCTCATAACCCCCCAGATGTCCCCTCTGTGCAGCCCCATAGCCCCCTGATGTCCCCTCTGTGCAGCCCCATAACCCCCTGATGTCCCCTCTGTGCAGCCCCATAACCCCCTGATGTCCCCTCTGTGCAGCCCCATAGCACCCCATGTCCCCCTCTGTGCAGCCTCATAACCCCCCAGATGTCCCCTCTGTGTAGCCCCCCGATGTCCCCTCTATGCAGCCCCCTAGCCCCCCTGATGTCACCTCTGTGCAGCCCCATAGCCCCCTGATGTCCCCTCTGTGCAGCCCCCTAGCCCCCTGATGTCCCCTCTGTGCAGCCCCATAGCCCCCTGATGTCTCCTCTGTGCAGCCCCATAACCCCCCAGATGTCACCTCTGTGCAGCCCCATAGCCACCCATGTCCCCCTCTGTGCAGCCCCATAGTCCCCCGATGTCCCCTCTGTGCAGCCCCATAATCCCCCCCACTGCCCCCTCCGTGCAGCCCCGTAGCCCCCCCGCCCGCTGCCCCCTCTGTGCAGCCCCATAGCCCCCCCGAGGTCCCCTCCGTGCAGGCACAGGACAGCCCCCTAGCTCCGGCCCCCCCCCAAAAAAAAACTGCCCCGTGGCGGGGTGGGGGTGGGGCAGGGAAAGGAGGCGTGGCCACAAATTAAGCCCAGGTCAGCGGATGCTCCGGTACAGCCCAGCTGCGCCTGCGCCGGCTCCGGTGGGGTGAGAACGGGAGGCGGGGCGAAGGGGGCGTGGCCTGCTCCCACCGGCTTTAGTCTCGGCTCCTCCGCCCAGCCGGTGCGCCCCGCCCCCCTTGGAACCTTGCAACACGGTGGCTCGGCCGCGGCGGTCCACGTGAGCGGGCGGCCCGGCTGTAACGCCCGGCGCGGGGGGAGGGGGGAGTCGGATTTGTGGGGTTCATTGATCCTCGCCTCCCCCCTTCTTAAGGGGGTTCTGGATCGCCAGCCCCCGGGAAGGTCGGCGGGGGGAGCAGGCTGGTATTTGGGTATAACGCCCAGAGGGGGATTTCTGAAGGGGGGGCAGCGGGGGGGGATTTTTTTGCCCTGGTTTATTCGGGGGACCAGCGGAGGCTGATGTGATGCTCGGCCAGGTAGGGAGGGGGAGATCGGAGACCAGGCGGATATACAGGTGTAACGCCTGGCGGGGACGGGGGAGATCGCCCACCCCCCCCTCCCGGGCTGGAGGCGGGGAAGGGAGGAGATGGTGTTTAGAGGTCCCTGATTTCCTGCTGCGATTCGATAGACTTTGACCCTGGCTACACTCGCTCCGGTGGTGGGGGAGGGGGCGACCCTAGACTAGCCCCCATCCCTTCCCCCCCTTCAGCTGCTGTTGCTTCACCCTTCCCTGGAGTGAGTGTGTGTGTGTGGGGGGGGGGTCACCTAGCTAAAGGGGTAATGCCCCCCTCCCCCTATCCCAGCCACGTCCACTAGATGCCTTCTGCCTGCTTTTGGGGCTGCTGATTGTGGGGTGAGTTGCTGCTGGGGGACAGTGAGGGGGGCATGCGATCTTGGGGGTGATGGAGGTGGATTCACCCTGGAATGTCTTGGCTCTGCTGGGGGCAAAGATGTTAAAACCCTGGTTGCAAGATTAAAGAGTTCAGCATGCTTGGGGGGGGGGGGGGTCAATTTTTTGCAGATTTACTCTTAACCGTCTCTGAAGGGAGGAAAAAAATAAATTTCTGATCCTCTTAAGGGGTTTGTCTACACTGGGAAGTTAATTCGGATTAAGGGCCATTTAAATCCGCTCTGAAAGTGGATTATCTGCTCTTGCACAGACCAGCCAGTTAACGGGGAAGCAGAATCGGGGCCTGTGGAAGGGAGGCCGGGGGGGGGGAGGGTTAATAAGCAGAAATGAAAGTCCGTCAGCTAAGCCTTTAAGCGCCGGAGCTACTCCTGAATCTCTGTGGAGACTCTGGATTGAGAGGGCTTCGTTCCGACCTATCTTCATCCACTTTGCACCAGTCGCTTCCATGTATGGAGAACCCCTTATTCAAGATGCAAAAAACCGAAGGCAACCTGGTTAAGTGGTTTGACGTGTGAAGTAAGCTGTTGATCAGAACAATTTCCCTTTGGAGAATCGTAGGAAGGGACCTCGAGAGGTCATCTAGTCCAGTCCCCTGCGCTCATGGCAGGGCTAAGTATTATCTAGACCAGTGGTTTTCAAACCGTGGGTCGTGACCCATTTACTGCAAGGCCAATGGGAGCTGGTGGGGGGTGTGTGTGCCCCAATCCCCTGCCCCAGCCCTGAGCCCTCCCCAAACCCCTCATCTCTGGCCCCACCCCAGAGCTCGCACCCCCAGCCCAGAGCCCTGACCCCCTCCAGCACCCTTGTCCCAGCCCAGAGCCCCCTCCCACACCCTGAACTCCTCATTCCCAGCTCTCACCCCTGCACCCCAACCCTGTGCCCCAGCCCTGAGCCCCTCCCACACGCATTCCTGCTACCGACCAGGTCTGGAGGCCCAAAGTTATCGCTAAGCCTGCTTCAAGCGTTACGTACGTTTCCCGACGGGCAGGAGAACGTTCATTGGCATCTGTTGTTCTGGGTGGTAGCATCTTCACTCTCCTTTGTGCATGATACGTCTGGTTTAATTTTGCACTGAATATCTGTGGAGACTCTGGATGAAGAGGGCTTTGTTCCGATCTCTCTTCATCCACTTTGTGCCCGGTCTCCCAGGAGGGTCTAGCAGTGGGGAGAGGCCTGTTGATTTGAGGGGGTCAACCCTGGCCTCGGGTGCGTGCTTCTGGGATTGCCTATAGAACAAAGGACCATGGGAGGGCAGAAATGAGGGTCTTCCCGCTGAATGGTGCCCCCCTTAACAAGGCTTACTGCATTGACACCCTACATGACTGCTCTCCCAGACAGAAAGATGAGAAATAAGACTGGGGAAGGGGAATGGGGGGGCACAGCCCCTGGCATGTGGGGGAATGGGGGGCCCCTGGCATAGGGATTGACGGGGGACACACAGGGGAGAATAGGGCCCCCTGGTATGGGGGGAGGGGCAGGTGGGGGGCTGGGAAGGGGGCACATGGAGTCTTTGTGTGGGGCAGTTTTGAGCCCAAGCGAGAGATGCAAAGGGAGGGAAAACGCAGCCTGCCCCGCACCCCACAGTGCCCCCTGCTGTGAGGCCGGGACTGGAGGAGCCGGGAGCTCCCCCCACAGCCAGCCCCCCTGCCCCGCACCCCACAGCGCCCCCTGCTGCGAGAGGCCAGGACTGGAGGAGCCGGGAGCTCCCCCTGTCCTGCACCCCACAGCGCCTCCTGGTGGGAGAGGCCGGGACTGGAGGACCTGTACTCCAGGGTAAAAGAGCCTTTTCTAATACCCCTCTTTCTCCTGCAGTGAGCCCCAATGCCGGTGGTGCACCCTGAACCCCCTGACGGGGGCTGGGGCTGGATGGTGGTGCTGGCCGCCTTCTTCCAGTCGGCGCTGGTTTTCGGGGTGATCCGCTCCTTCGGCGTCTTCTTCATGGAGTTTGTGGGGTACTTCGGGGAGCTGTCCGGGCGGGTGTCCTGGATCACCTCCATCGGGATCGCGGTGCAGCAATTTGCTAGTGAGTTTGGTGGTGGTGGGCGGGGGATCCTGACTCTCTTTTTTTTTTTTTTTTTTTTTTTGGCGGATAGGAGGGAGAACCCCACTCCTCCCCCCAGACTCGGCTGCATCACAGGGTAACGAGGGCCCGCCCGGTGTCTCTCTGCCGCCCCCTGCAGGTCCAGTGGGCAGCGCCCTCAGCACCCAGTACGGTGCCCGCCCCGTGGTGATGGCCGGGGGCCTCCTCTCGGGGCTGGGCATGCTCCTGGCTTCCTTCGCCACCAGCCTGACCCACCTGTACCTGAGCATCGGGCTGCTCTCAGGTAGGTCCCGCCCTGAGCCCCTCCCCTGCCCCAGTGCCCTCTGGGAGTATCCTCGCTCAAGGCTGGGAGCAAAGGCTTCTGGGTAACCCAGTGCACCATGGGACCATCCTCACCCAAGTCCAGGAGCAAGGGATTCTGGGGCTGATATCCGGTATTCCAGGCAGGATGTTGTCGGTGGGGTGTTTTCAGAATTTCATTTAATTGCATTTTGCCTTTTCCGGAGTTCAAACAAGGGCTGGTTGAACAACTATGGACCAACAGATGTAGAGGTTGAAAAAGTTAGACCTTGGTAGCCATAAAAACAGAAGCGTGTCCGAACAAAGCTGGAATTCAGGATATTTCCTTTCATCCGTATGGACCACTACATTGCTTTGCTGATCTGTAAATTTCGATCTCTATCGATGCCAATATCTGTTCGTCGGTTTGGGTGAATGGGCATTAACCAACACTTACCGATTGGAAAAAAAATGTAATTCTTCTAAGCCTACCTATTGGAGACCATGAAGTCTTCCTGTTCTACTAAATTACTGCTTTAAAATAGTTGACCAGTCACTTGATCGGTTATTTTTCGGACAGGACAAATGCCCAACTGTAAGAATACTCATATATGCTAGAATCATAGAAGATTAGGGTTGCAAGAGACCTCAGGAGGTCATCTAGTCCAACCCCCTGCTCAAAGCAGGACCAACCCCAACTAAATCATCCCAGCCAGGGCTTTGTCAAGCCAGGCCTTAAAAACCTCTAAGTAAGGAGATTCCACCACCTCCCTAGGGAACCCATTCCAGTGCTTCACCACCCTCCTAGGGAAATAGTGTTTCCTAATATCCAACCTAGACCTCCCCCACTGCAACTTGAGACCATTACTCCTTGTTCCGTCATCTGCTACTACTGAGAACAGTCTAGATCCATCCTCTTTGGAACCCCCTTTCAGGTAGTTGAAAGCAGCTATCAAATCCCCCCTCACTCTTCTCTTCTGCAGACTAAATAACCCCAGTTCCCTCAGTCTCTCCTCGTAAGTCACGTGCCCCAGCCCCCTAATCATTTTCGTTGCCCTCCGCTGGACTCATAATGGTCCGGCCTCTGTAACACTGATAGAGAGATATGCACAGCTGTTTGCCCCCCCCCCCCCCAGGTATTAATCACTTACTCTGGTTTATCAATAAACAAGTGATTTTATTAAGTATAAAAAGGAGGATTTAAGTGGCTCCAAGTAATAACAGACAGAACAAAGTAAGTCACCAAGCAAAATAAAACAAAACACGCAAGTCTAAGCCTAATACATTAAGAAACTCAATACAGGTAAATCTCACCCTCAGAGATGTTCCCCTAAGCTTCTTTCACAGACTGGATTCCTTCCTAATCTGGTACAGTCTTTGTTAGTTCCTGCAGGCATCTTAGATGAAAAGCAGGAACTTTCTCATGACTGGGACCCCCTTTGTCATGCTCCACCCGCTTTTATAGCTTTAGCACAAGGTGGGAAGCTTTTGTCTCTCTGGGTCCCCACCCCTACGTCTAAATGGAAAAGCACCAGGTTTAAGATGGATTCCAGTATCAGGTGACATGGTCACATGTCCTGTGAGGAGACCCCAAGCCTTCATTGTTCCTGGGTTGGCCCCCACCTACACAAGAAGGTTTGCAGGTAAATAAACCATTTACAACCATGGGAGCCATCAAGACTCGACGCCACCATTAATGGCCCACACTTTGCATAATTACGATAGGATCTCAGAGTTATATTTCATGTTCCTAGTTTCAGATACAAGACTGATCCAGGCATAGGAATAGGACGAACACGCTCAGTAGATTATAAGCTTTGTAACGATACCTTACAAGAGACCTTTTGCTTGAAGCTTCTTCCAGTTCCATCATCGTCACGCTCATTAGCATATTTCCATCAAACATTATGGAGCGCAACGTCACAGTTGTTTTTAAGGGAGGTGATACTTGGGGGGGGGAATCTCCCCCTGCCACAGCCCCGGGGCTGTGGGGTGGGGGTGGAAAGGAGAGAGCAGAGGGCGGGGCCATGGGTGGAGGGGGCAGGGCATTATCTTCAAACGGCCCCCCCCTTCATCTCCCATATCCCCCAAAAAAGAGAGCCAACCCTGTATAGACCCTAAGCACACCAAATGTGACCCAAAATGACAACTGGTGCACAGTTATATCTTTGTGCTGGGGTAGAAAATGGGGAGGTGGGGGGGATCAGTGGGGTGCAGGAACCATGGGGGAGGGTCTCTGCGGGGGAGGGATGGTAGGGGGAAGGAGGAGAACTATAGGCCCAGGGGGAAGGAGCCAGACCATATTCAAAATGGCTGCCAGGGCAGGGGGAAGGAGGTGGACCTTTTTCAAAATGGCTGCCATGTGGGGGCAACCATGGACCCAGGGGGGGGAAGGAGCCAGGTCTTATTCAAAATGGCTGCCACTGGGTCTGCGGAATCAGTGGGGAAGTTGTTTGGAGTGAGGAGAGCACAGGGGGAAAGGAGTGGGGCCTTTTCAAAATGGCTGCCATCCTGGGATGGGGGGAACAGGGGGTCCACAGGGAAGGAGCCAGACCTTATTCAAAATGGCTGCTACTGAGAGGGACAGTTGGGGGGGGCATGTGGGGGAACTGTGAGTCTAGAGGGGAAAGGAGCAGGGCCTTTTCAAAATGGCTGCCATTCTGTGGGGGCGGAACTGTGGGGCTGCAGGGAAGGAGCCAGATCTTATTCAAAATGGCTGCCGCTGAGGGTGACAGTTTGGGGGTGAAGGGCATCAAAGGAAAGAGAGGCCCATCAAAATGGCCACTGGTTGATGGGTGGGGGTAGGGAGAAGGAGCCGGGCAAAAATGGCCGCCACTGTAGGGGGTTAGGGGCGTAAGGAGCTAGGCCTCATTCAAAATGGCCATCCGTATGGGGGGGGAACCCTGCAGTTTGCGGGGGTAGTAATCACTGAGGCTGGGGGAGGAAGGAGCCGGGCCTCATTCAAAATGGCTGCAGCCACATGGCAGCCGTTTTGGAAAAACGAGGAAAAAGTGGATGGGCCCAAAACAGTCTCATTTGTGGCCACATCCCGGCCTGTTGCCATAACAACTTGGATATGGTTGGGGGGCCCTGATGGGTGTATTTTATGCCCCCTTTTTTGCAGGCTTTGGGTGGGCCTTGGTCTTCACACCCTCCGTGGCCTCGGTGGCCCGTTACTTCAATAAGCGCCGGACGTTCGCCACAGGCTTGGCCTTCACGGGCGTGGGCCTGTCCTCCTTCGCCTTCTCCCCGCTCTTCCAGTTCCTGGTGGACACCTACGCCTGGAGGGGGGCCCTCCTGGTGGTGGCCGGCATGTCCTTCAACCTGGTGGTGTGCGGAGCCCTCATCCGCCCCCTGACCCTCAAGGAGGACCTGGCCAGCCCTGGGGACCCCAGCGGGAGCTGCCTGGGGAAGCTTTCCACCCTCTTTGGCCTGCCTTTGCTCTCCCACTGGCCCTTCATGAGATTTGTGCTAGCCGTGACCTTGATCAACACCGGCTACTTCATTCCCTACGTCCACTTGGTGGCCCGAGCCCGGGAGCTGGGCTTCGACGAGTACCAGGCCGCCTTCCTCATGTCCGTGGCGGCCATGGCCGACCTGTGTGGCCGCCTCCTCTCGGGTTGGCTGGCCGACTGCCGGGCTTTCCGCCTCAGCCACATCTTGGTGGCCTGGACCTCCCTGACTGGCATCTCCTTGGCGCTGGTGCCTCTGGGGCGCGGCTACCCGTTGTTGATGGCCATCGGCGTCTGCTACGGGTTCTTCTCCGGGGCGCTCACCCCCGTGGTCTTTTCCATCCTGCCAGAAATTGTGGGCATCGGGCGGATTTTCGGCTCGATGGGGCTGCTGCAGATGATGGAGAGCATCGGCGGGCTTCTGGGAGCGCCGTTCTCTGGTAGATTGCCGCTGACTTCCTTCTCCTCCCGTTCAATTAATTGGAAACGAGCTCCTCCCTCCCCCCCCCAGTAAATCAATCCCCAACCCTGCCTTTTTCCCCGTAACCTTAAGTCATAGACTTGGTCCTTCTTGGAACCAAGACTCCTGGCCCCCACCCTGGTCTTGGGACCAGTGGTTGACACGTGAACATCATCTTGCTTGGGATTAGCTGCCCTCCAACCCCATTTGGTAGCCCCTGGAGACAGGCCCAGAGGTGGGGATAGAACCCAGCAGTCCTGACGCCCAGTTCCCCCTGCTCCAACCAGCTAGACCCAACAAGGTTCTTGTGACTTCATTCTGGGTCACCCTGGTTCTAGGTCACCCTAGGTTTTGATCTAAGTCACCCTGGGTTCTTATGGTGTTGTAGGACACCTCCATGTTCTAGTTTGCCCTACGTTCTCTTGATATTGTTCTAGGTCACCTTGGGTTCATATGACATTCTAGGTCACCTTCATGTTCTAGGTAGCCCTGTGCTCTCTGGATGTTGTTTTAGATCACACTTGGCTCTTGTGCCATTCTCGATTGCCTTTGTGTTCTAGGTTGCCCTATGTTCTCTGGCTATTGTTCTAGCTCAGCCTGGGTTTTCCTGCTGTTGCTCTAGATAACTCTGTCCTTTCTCTGTTCCAGGTTGGCTGCGGGACATGACTGGGAACTACACGGCCTCTTTCTTGGCAGCTGGGGCTTTCCTCTTGGCCGGGAGCCTGGTTTTGGTCACTCTGCCCAACTTCTTCTCCTGTCTGGGCTCCTCCTCTCCTGCCTGCCGGGGCACCCAGGTGGAGGCCGGGGCAGAGCCAGCCCCATTGACACCGGCCTCTGGGGAACATTCCTCCCAGGACAGAGACTGGCCGGCCAGAAGCCAAGATCTCAGGGAGCCGGTGTGACTGCAAGGGGGTGCTGGGACCATCACCAGGTTCTGGAAGGGTTAATGTGGTAAATTCCAGCCTGGTGAGGGGTCTCTCTCTAGAAGGGTGCTCCTTCACAGAAATAAGCCACTTCACTACCCCCCTTTCCCTCCTGGATTCTCCTCCGGTGCCTCCCACGGGCTCTGGGCTCCGGCTCCAACCTCCCAGAAGCCTGCTGGAAGCCTAGGGCCTGTTCTGGAGGTCCATAATTTGGGGAGGACGCTGAGGAAGGGGGGAGACCCCAGCGAGGAGCAGAAATTGGATCAGAGTCTGGGTCTATGGCAAAGAACATTTTATAAAGGGGGAGGGGGATCGGGCCACTGCGTTCATTTGGGGAAATACGGCACTGACCTATCGAGGGCAAACAGGAAGTAAAAGGCCCCCTCCCGTAATCTCTTGGGCAGCAGGCCCCTGCCTCAGTTTCCCCACTTGCTGGGAATGGCTGGCAGGAAATGGACACCCAGCTTTGTACCCCATGCTGGGGCGTTAGTGATGTCCCAGAGCCCAGAAATGCAGTTACCGGTCCCGGATTTATGGATTTTGTGCTGCTAGATGTGTAATTAGACGGGTGTGGCTGGGGAAGGGAAGGGGGGGGGTCTGTAGTAAGGTTGCACAGGGGCTCTACCCTCCGAGGTGGAGGGGTGCCACACCGGCTCACTAAAATGCAGACAGTTCAATCTCAGGTCCCTTCACGCAGGGGCTGAGCGGCCCACAGTTCAGAAACTCAGGCCCTTAGGCCGGCGCTGAGCGCTGATTAACAGTCTAAGCAGGCCCTGGGTCAGGGCGGGGCACAAGCAGTCACGGCTCAAGCCCTTCGGGGCAGGGGTTGAGCAAACCAGCAGTTAAGGGGCCCCGGCCCTGGGTCAGGGCGGGGCACAAGCAGTCACAGCTCAAGCCCTTTGTGGCAGGGGTTGAGCAAACCAGCAGTTAAGGTAAACCCAGGCTCCTACCTGAGCGTCGGGTGAGGGGGAAACCTGCCACCCGGGCGGCGTGGCAGGGGGGAAACGCAGGCCCACCCACTCCACTGCGTTCCAGCCCGGGGCCCTAGCAGCGATTACTGTCGCTGCCGGTCAGTGGGGTATCCTGACCGAAACACACTGCCATCGGCTCACAGGCCTCTGCAGCCTGACCGGGGTCGGCTACCCCCGGGCTACTTCCTTGTTCCCCCTCGGGGCTTACCTCGGCGGCGATGCTGGGTTCGGGCCAGTCCAGCAGCATCGGCTCCTCCGGTGCAGGGCTTGGGGGCCGGTCCGGCAGCTCTCCCCCGGGGTAGCTGGCACGGGGCAGGCTTGGCTCCTCCTCGGGGCAGCTGGTCTGGGGCAAGCTTGGCCAGTCCTCCTCAGGGTACCTGGCGAGAGGGAGGCTTGAGCGGCGCGGGGCGTTAGCAGGCGGCTCGCGGCTGTCTCCCAAGCGGGAGCTCGGCCCGGGACATCTGCTCTCTCTGGTGGTCTGGTTCTCACTGAGCTCTGCAGGCGGGCTTTTGTACTTCCGGGTTGGGGCCGTGACCTCGGAGGGGCGGGCCTCGGACCCGGTGGCTCCGCCCACGCTGGGGTTGGAGAAAGCTCGGCCCTGTCAGAGACGGAGGGGTGCCACACCGGCTCACTACAGGGTCTCATCGGGCATCGTTTACCCTCCAAAAGGTAGGATTTGGTGATTTAAAAGGGGGGAGGGGGTTGTTTAGAGAAATGACAGTTTCGAGGGGGGACAAAAGCGGCGGTTTCGAGTGCCACCTTTTCTGGAACAGAGCTGCGTTCGGGGGGAATTAAAACCAGCCAATTCCTCTGGCAGGCGTCCGAGTTCATGGTCCCCTAACCAGCGCGGGAGAGAAAGGGGCCCAAGCGGACATGACTAGCTTGGAAGTGGCCAGAGTGGCGCTCCCTGCCCCCCCCCCCTCCCCGGCAGGTGGACCAAAGGTTGAACGTGCCTCTTGGAAGCAAAGTGGTGTGAAAGTTCATCTGAGTTTCCGCGGATTGAAATGAGCAAGTCTCTTCACGATGGGGCGGGAGGGAACAGGGAGGGTAAATATTAATGTTGCCTGAGGAGATGGAAGATTAACAAGGGAGGTTTCTCCAAGGATTGGGCAAAACAGCTTGTGGTGGGTTTGCAGAGTTGGGGGGGGGGGGAGAAGAAAGAAAAGGGATTAATACAAGTACAGGGCAGACCTGGTGATGATGGAACCCAGGAGTCCTGGGTCCCAGCCACTCCCTGCTCTAACCCACCAGATCCCACTCCCCTCCCAGACCCCTGTGATCCTGGTCCCTGTCCATTGTCCGGGACGTTGCACATACCCTTTGTAATCCAGTCTTTTCCAGACTCTTTGGGGGCAGCTGGTTATCCAGGGACCCCTTGCCCGGTGCTGAGATGCGGCCACCTCTGGGGTGGGGCGGCTGGTTATACAGGGATACCTGGAAACAGCATGGAAACTTTTTAAAGACACCATTTAAATGCATACCCCCAAATTAAAAAAACAAAACACAGCAAGAGGGACCAAAAAAGTGCCACCATGGTTAAACGATCAAGTAAGAGAAGACGTGAGAGGCAAAAGGGCATCCTTTAAAAAGTGGATGTTAAATCCTAGTGAGGAAAAGAGAAAGGAGCATAAACTCTGGATAAAAATACAATGAGGAAGGCCAAAAAGGAATTTGAAGAGCAGCTAGCCAAAGCCTCAGAAAGTAACAGCAAAAAAATGTGTTAAGTACATCAGAAGCAGGAAGCCGGCTAAGCAACCAGTGGGGCCTTGGCCAATTGAGATGCTGGAGGACCGCTCAAGGACGATAAAGCCATTGCGGAGAAACTAAATGAATTCTTTGCATCGGTCTTCCCAGCCGAGGACGGGAGGGAGATTCCCAAACCTGAACCCTTCTGTTCAGGTGACAGATCTGAGGAACTGTCCCAGATTGAGGTGTCATTAGAGGAGATTTTTGGACCAAATTGATGAATTAAACAGCAATAAGTCACCAGGACCAGATGGGATTCACCCCAAACTTCTGCAAGAACTCAAATGTGAAATTGCAGAACTACGAACTGTCGGTCTGTCACCTGTCGTTGAAATCAGCTTCGGCACCGGATGGCTGGCGGAGAGCTAATGTGACACCAAGTTTTTTCAACAGGCTCCAGAGGTGATATTATCATATATCATAGAAATCATAGAAGATCAGGGTTGGACGGGACCTCAAGAGGTATCTAGCCCAACCCCCTGCTCAAAGCAGGACTAATCCCCAGACTGATTTTTGCCCCAGATCACTAAATGGCCCCCTTAAGGATTGAACTCACAACCCTGGGTTTAGCAAGCCAGTGCTTTGCATTATAGTCAGCACAAAGGCAAGGAACCTCCAGGCCTGTCTCCCGGAAGACATTCACTTCTGCATGTTAGCACAAGGCTTGGGGCCTAGGCACTTTGCACCGAGAAACGGCCCAACGGAACCCCCCCCCCCAATATTCGGGGAGCTGGAAATAGGGTTTAAGGGGAAGTTCTGACCACAGGTACGTGTGTCAACCACACAAGTGTTCTGGCAACAAACTGACGTATATAACAGGTACATGGGATGCAGCCGAGGCTAGCCAGCTTGCTTGCCTATATATTGTTTCTTATGGGTTTGATTATTATAGGTTTATATTAGAGTATATTTTGGCTGTAACACAAGGGACCCGCAGGCCACACCCTGTATGCTGAGCTATGGTGAAGTTATCCTACATATGTTTGGGACTTTTCACCTAGATAGATAGACGGACCGTATAGGGCTGTGACCTTTAACATGGAGGGCGCATTGGGTACCAGCCTGACCCAGCTGCCGGGGCTCCCTTCATGCTGTATTGCTGTGACAAGCTACAGACACACTCCCCGTCTCTCACTTTCACCAGGTAGGGACACACCCAGCGGTGGTAACATGCAAACAGGCTTTCTGGCCAGCCCCTGCATGGGAAAGCTTCAGCTAAGGAAGTGCCTAGATACTCGAGTGCACACCCCCACTCTGGAGGGTCAGCCCAAAGTCGTAATGTCTTCTGCTGCACAGGGAAGTGTACAGCGTAAGCTCATGAAATTCACCCCCTCTCTCAATGTGGACAGGAAATATACAAGCTTTCCACCCCTTGTTATGACTCCCACAGATTGGTTTTAGACAAAACAAAAACAAGTTTATTAATGACAGATGATAGATGTGAAGTGATTCTAAGGGATAGCAAACAGAGCGACCCCTTCTCCTCCAGTTCAATCTTTGTTTCTTGGGTCTTTCCAAGCATCTCCTTTGGGCTGGGAGTCAGTGAAGAAGAACCATGATGATGTTACTCCCCTGCCTTAAATAGCTTTTGCATCAGTAGGGGCATCGCCAGCAGATCAAGGGAAGTGATCATTCCCCTCTATTCGGCACTGGTGAGGCCACATCTGGAGTACTGCGTCCCGTTTTGGGCTCCCCACCACAAAAAAGATGTGGACAAATTGGAGAGTCCAGCGGAGGGCAACAAAAATAATTAGGAGGCTGGGGCACATGACCTACGAGGAGAGGCTGAGGGAACTGGGCTTGTTTAGTCTGCAGAAGAGAAGAGTGAGGGGGGATTTGATAGCAGCCTTCAGCTACCTGAAGGGGGGTTCCAAAGAGGATGGAGCTCGGCTGTTCTCAGTGGTGGCAGATGACAGAACAAGGAGCAATGGTCTCAAGTTGCAGTGGGGGAGGTCTAGGCTGGACATTAGAAAAAACTATTTGTCATGGACTCACAGATTGTGCCCACTCTTGGCCCTGTGCGGTCCGTGGAGGGTGCCCCCTTCAGTGCGACAGTCCTTCTTGGGGGTCCACTCTCTCTCGGGGTCAGGCCCCCTCCACCTCCTGGCACCGCACCTCTCTGAACCTTAGCATGTCTGTCTCTCGCCATGGGCCCCCTCAGGGAGTCCACTCACTCTGGACCCCCAGGACCTCCCCCCCCGAAGGGGTGGATGCCCCCTGTTCTCTAGCCCGGAGTGACTCTCAGCCAGTGTCACACAGGAGGGTTATTGAGCATCTGAACACAGTACAGGAAACTCTCCGGGCCTCAGGCCTGGCCTCCCTCAGCCCAGCACATCCCAGTCTCCCCTGCATCCAGGTGGGCTCTGCCTGCTCCCCCTCTCCAGCCCTGAGCCCCCCTGCTTCCCAGCTGGGCATCTGATACCTCTGGCCCCAAGCCCCGCCTCTGTCCATTGTCTTCTCTCCAGGGAAACCGGGTCGCCTGGGCCACCTCTCCTCGCTTCTGTCCTCTGGCCCCCTCTGGCTGGAACTGGCTGGTCAGGTCCCCAGGGTCCTCTCTTCACAGCCAGTCCTCCCACTGGCCAGAACCAGCTGCGACTCCTGCGCTGCGTCTCCGGGTCATCAGGTCACCAGTCGCTGGGGTATCCATCCTCCAGGCCATCGGCTGGGGTCCCAAGTTCCCTCTCCGGTCCTCTGTAACAACAAACTCCCTCTCCCCTCACCTCGTTAAACCAGTAACCCCCAGGGAAACTGAGTCTCACCCCCTCTGCATGCAAACCATTGGAAAAACAAGGAAAACACAAGAAAATCCCCCACTTCGTCACACTTTCATGAGGAGGGTGGTGAAGCACTGGAATGGGTTCCCTAGGGAGGTGGTGGAATCTCCTTCCTTAGAAAGAACAGGAGTACTTGTGGCACCTTAGAGACTAACACATTTATTAGAGCATAAGCTTTTGTGGGCTACAGCCCACTTCTTCGGATGCAACTGTAGCCCACGAAAGCTTATGCTCTAATAAATGTGTTAGTCTCTAAGGTGCCACAAGTACTCCTGTTCTTTTTGCGTATACAGACTAACACCGCTGCTACTCTGAATCCTTCCTTAGAGGTTTTTAAGGCCTGTCTTCACAAAGCCCTGGCTGGGATGATTTAGTTGGGGATTGGTCCTGCTTTGAGCAGGGGGTTGGACTAGAAACCTCCTGAGGTCTCTTCCAATCCTAATCTTCGATGATAAGGCGGGAACCCTTCGTCTCCAACTTTTTAGCTCTCACACTGGTCAGTGGAAAAACGCTGGTATTCTCTGATGGAGTCCAGTACCGGGTGATTGGTTACATGCCCCTGTAGGGCCATAACCTCCATGAGTTAGAGGTTGGTTGTAGTGTCCCCAGGAAGGCTCCCCGGTGGGAGATTAGCATCTTCTAAGACCTACTGTTTTCTCTAATGGCCCTTCCCAGAATGCAATCTAGACCGATTGCATTCTGCCTAGTGGGCATTCCCCAGATGCAAACACTTGTAATAGATGCAGGGACAATATTCTTAACTTCAGATACCAAAATGATACATGCATACAAATTGGATAATCCTATTCATGGAATCATAACCTTTCCAATGATATCTCCTATGATCGATCCTGGGAAGCGAGACAAGGAGGAGGAGCAACAGGGGTGTCTGAGGTCCAGTCGCTGGAAGCCGGGCAGTCTTCAGTTTGGGACTGGAAGAGGGGGAGTCCAGGGCGTCTGGATCGGGACTCCCCCAAGATGGACTTGGCTGAAAGTCACTGATTTCTGTGCTAACAAGTTCTGTCCTACGCTGTGTTCCTGTTGACTAATAAACCTTCTGTTTTACTGGCTGGCTGAGAGTCACGTCTGACTGCGGAGGTGGGGTGCAGGGCCCTCTGGCTCCCCCAGGACTCGCTGTGGGAAGTGCACGGAGGGGCAGAGGATGCTGAATGCTCCAAGGTCAGACCCAGGAAGGTGAAGCCGTGTGAGCTGCTTGCCCTGAAGACAGTCTGCTCACAGAGAGGAGGCTCCCCCAGAGTCCTGACTGGCTTTGTAGGGAGCAGTTTCAGAGCATCAGCCCGGTGATTCCATGACAACTGGTGGCAGCGGTGGGATAAACTGCACCCCGTGGTTGGAGCATTCTGCAGTAAGTGACTGGGGAGCAGTAAAACGAAGGGGGATTAGCGAGAGACGGGCGCGCTGAAGGCTCAGAGAGGTGCGGTTCCAGGAGGCGGAGGAGTCTACGGCTTAACCCCGAGAGAGAGTGGACCCCCGAGAAGGGCTATCGATTCTTCCCAGGGACTGTGGGGAGCTGAGAAACCACAGGCCTGTGAGTCCGTGACCACTTGGGAACAGCGAGGAGATGGCCTATAAGTATCTCCTTAAGAAGAACGTTGTAGAGCTGTGCAGAGAGAGAGGGCTACGCATTGGAAAGCTCACGAAGGCACAGCTGATTGCTCGGTTGGAAGAGGAGGATCGCTCTAAGGAGCCGGTTCCTGGGGCCGCGAGAGAGGCTGGGAACCGCCAGGCAGCCCCAGGGCCTACACCAGTTCCCTAGCGAGCTGGGGCCCGGGGAGGGGCTGAGAGCAGCCAGGCAGCTCCGGGATCCACCTCCCCAACCAGCAGGGGATCTTCACGGCCGTAGGTGGAGCTGAAACGGGAAGAGCTGAAGGACCAGGAGAGACAGAGGCAGCATGAACGGGTGGTGGCGGACCTGAGAGGCAGCTGGGGTGAGTGGGGATGGACCCCAGGGGAGCCGAGCCCGCAGGGAACTCCGATATAAAATTGCTGCCCCAGTTTAAGGAAGGGGAGGACATAGACGCCTTCCTCACTGCCTTGGAGAATGTGCTCCAGGTTGACCCTGCAGACAGGCTCCGGTATCTTCCCCCCCTTACCGGGTCCCAAGGCCATAGAGCTGTTCAGCTAGCTGGACGGGGTGGAAGCCGGGGATGACAGATCGTTCAAACAGGCCCCGTTGCTGGAGTTTGAGCCGAGGCGTACGGGAAAAAGGTTCTGGCGTATGCAGAAGGATGTACCTGGAACTGGCCACGCTGATGGGGAAATACACAGGGCCGGGGCCCAGACCAGGGAGGACGCGTTGGAGCGGATGGGACTGGAGCTCTGAGGAGGCGGCTGGTGGACAAGAGGCCGAAGGACCTGCGCTGCGCAGGGCGGCCAGCCGGCGAGTTTGCAGACAGCAGGGCGGGATATGGAATGCAATCCCAGCTGGAGGAGGGTTAGGTGTGGCTGGCAGCTTAGCAATGACTGGGGAGGGAAGAATCTCTGGAGTCCGCTCCTGGAGGGGACTGGATGCTCCGGTTTCAGGGCGCTCAGTCTACAGGGTGCCTCGTTCCCCTGGAGGTGGCTGAGGTGACGCTGGCCCAGCCCAAAGTGGTGGCCCCAGACCGGGTGATGCCCAACACCTACCTGGGCGTGTGCATGACCCCGGTTAAGGTAACCAGGGTATGTCTGAAATGGGGGGGCCAAGGTGGGCCCCAAAGATGTTGGGGTGCCCCATCAGTGGCCAACCGAGGTGCTGATAGGGGGTGACCTGGCGGATTGGTGACCGGAGCACCCTAGTCATCACCCATAGCCAGATCCAGCGAGGGGCACTCTGCCCTGACACCGGGGGGGGGGGGGGGATACCCAGCAGGGGGCGTGGAACCCTGGCCCGGTGGGAAGGGAGCCACCAGGAACAGGACTTGGCGGCGTTGTGGCCTCGGACCCAGCCGATGAGAGGGAGCAGATCCCCGTCCCTTCCCCAGCCGCTGAATTCCAGGCCAGGCACATGGCCCCTCAGCAGGGTGACCCAGTTGGGGAAGAAAGACATCCTGGTGGGGGTGGATTTCGCTACGCACTACCCCGAGGTGGTGGCTCTGTCCTCGACCGAGGCAGACACCGTGGCCGATGCGCTGCTGACTGTTTTCAGCCGCGTGGGGGTTCCCCAAGGAGATCCTTACAGACCAGGGCTCCAACTTCATGTCAGCCCTACTCCAGTGCTTGTGGGAGAAGTGTGGGGTCCGGCACACCTGGGCCACCCTCAGGCCATCGGGCTGGTGGAGAGGTTCAATGGGACCCTAAAGATGATGCTGAAAACCTTTACAGACCAGCACCCGCAGGACTGGGGCAAATATTTAGCTCCAAGAATCTACAGGGTTCTCCCCTTTTGAGTTGCTGTACGGGAGGAGAGTGAGGGGACCCCTGGACTTGGTGTGACGAAGTGGGAATGTTCTTAATGTTCTCTCAGAATACTGTGTGTGTGCCTCAGTTTCCCCTATGCTTTTCTTAAGTATCTAGGTGGTGGGATCAGGGGGTGTGATTGGTGCAGAGCCCGAGAGGGCTGGTGCGATGGTGTCTGCACAGAGAATGGCCGACACCCTGTCTGCTGGCCACTGATGGCCTGGGCCCCTCCCCGGCAAGGTGCCAACTGAAGGTGTTGGAGAACAAAGAGATCAGGTGCCCTCCTGGCCCGGAAAAGAGACAAAGGCCAGAGGAGGGGCTGGAGAGTTTCAGTTTGGAGCTGGCTGGGGAAATGGAGGGAGGCCAGAACCGGGTCTGGCTCCCTGCCCCCCAGGATGGACCCGACTAAGGGGTCCTGGTCTCTGTACCTACAAGCTCTGTTTTGGACCATGTTCCTGTCATCTAATAAACCTTCTGTTTTACTGGCTGGCTGAGAGTCACGTCTGACTGTGGAATTGGGGTGCAGGACCCTCTGGCTGCCCCAGGACCCCACCTGGGGGGACTCGCTGTGGGAAGTGCATGGTGGGGCAGGGGAGGCTGGATGCTCCGAGGTCAGACCCAGGAAGGTGGAAGCCGTGTGAGCTTCTTGCCCTGGAGACAGTCTGCTCACAGAGAGGAGGCTCCCCCAGAGTCCTGCCTGGCTTCGTGGGGAGCAGTTCCAGAGCATCGCCCGGGGACTCTGTGACACTTGGTGAAGGATGACTGGGAAGGGAAGGCCTCCCCCGATGGAGAATCAGTGGTGGGGTGTGTCCTGACTTTCTGGGAAAAGCTCGCTGAGCTCATGGGCTTGGCCAGGGAGAACCTAACCAGGGCCCAAGGGGAGCAGAAGATCTGGTACGACCGCACGGCTCGTACCAGCTCCGGGGACCAGGTGATAGTTCTCATCCCCATGAGAAAAAACAAAGTACAAGCTGCCTGGGACAGTGTGAAGGGCTCCCCCCCAGGGTGCCACCTGGAACTGGGGTACCACTGAGCCCCCCTGACCCACCAACTCTTTGCTCTTTCAATCAGCATCCACAGGCTAAAAATCCCTTTAGCCTGGGTCCAGCACTTCCCCCAGGTCAGTCTTTGTTCCTCAGGTGTTTCCAGGAGTCCCCTTGGGTGGGGAGTCAGTGAAGAACCATGAGGAGGTCACTTCCCTGCCTGGGGGGCTAGCCCTTTGTTTCAAAGCTTGGTTCCCACGCCAGTCAGTGGGAAAAACACTGGTATTCCAGTCATAGAATCCTAGAAGATCAGGGTTGGAAGGGACCTCAGGAGGCATCTAGTCCAACCCCCTGCTCAAAGCAGGACCAATCCCCAACTAAATCATCCCAGCCAGGGCTTTGTCAAGCCGGGCCTTAAAAACCTCTAAGGAAGGAGATTCCACCACCTCCCTAGGTAACCCATTCCAGTGCTTCACCACCCTCCTAGGGAAATAGTGTTTCCTAATATCCAACCTAAACCTCCCCCACTGCAACTTGAGACCATTGCTCCTTGTTCTGTCATCTGCCACCACTGAGAACAGTCTAGATCCATCCTCTTTGGAACCCCCTTTCAGGTAGTTGAAAGCAGCTATCAAATCCCTCCTCATTCTTCTCTTCTGCAGACTAAATAACCCCAGTTCCCTCAGCCTCTCCTCATAAGTTATGTGCTCCAGCCCGCTAAGCATTTTTGTTGCCCTCCGCTGGACTCTTTCCAATTTTTCCACATCCTTCTTGTAGTGTGGGGCCCAACACTGGACACAGTACTCCAGATGAGGCCTCATCAATGTCGAATAGAGGGGAATGATCACGTCCCTCGATCTGCTGGCAATGCCCCTACTTATACAGCCCAAAATGCTGTTAGCCTTCTTGGCAACAAGGGCACACTGTTGACTCATATCCAGCTTCTCGTCCACTGCAACCCCTAGGTCCTTTTCTGCAGAACTGCTGCCTAGCCACTCGGTCCCTAGTCTGTAGCAGTGCATGGGATTCTTCCGTCCTAAGTGCAGGACTCTGCACTTGTCCTTGTTGAACCTCATCAGGTTTCTTTTGGCCCAATCCTCTAATTTGTCTAGGTCCCTCTGTATCCTATCCCTACCCTCCAGCGTATCTACAACTCCTACCAGTTTAGTCTCATCTGCAAACTTGCTGAGGGTGCAGTCCACGCCATCCTCCATATCATTAATGAAGATATTGAACAAAAGCGGCCCCAGGACCGACCCTTGGGGCACTCCGCTTGATACCGGCTGCCAACTAGACATGGAGCCGTTGATCACTACCCGTTGAGACCGACGATCTAGCCAGCTTTCTATCCACCTTATAGTCCATTCATCCAGCCCATACTTCTTTAACTTGGTGGCAAGAATACTGTGGGAGACCGTATCAAAAGCTTTGCTAAAGTCGAGGAATAACATGTCCACTGCTTTCCCCTCATCCACAGAGCCAGTTATCTCATAATAGAAGGCAATTAGGTTAGTCAGGCACGACTTGCCCTTGGTGAATCCATGCTGACTGTTCCTGATCACTTTTCTCTCCTCTAAGTGCTTCAGAATTGATTCCTTGAGGACCTGCTCCATGATTTTTCCAGGGACTGAGGTGAGGCTGACTGGCCTGTAGTTCCCCAGATCCTCCTTCTTCCCTTTTTTAAAGATGGGCACTACATTAGCCTTTTTCCAGTCATCCGGGACCTCCCCCGATCGCCATGAGTTTTCAAAAATAATGGCTAATGGCTCTGCAATCTCATCCGCCAACTCCTTTAGCACCCTCGGATGCAGCGCATCCGGCCCCATGGATTTGTGCTCATCCAGTTTTTCTAAATAGTCCCGAACCACTTCTTTCTCCACAGAGGGCTGGTCACCTTCTCCCCATGCTGTGCTGCCTAGTGCAGCAGTCTGGGAGCTGACCTTGTTCGTGAAGACAGAGGCAAAAAAATCATTGAGTACATTAGCTTTTTCCACATCCTCTGTCACTAGGTTGCCTCCCCCATTCAGTAAGGGGCCCACACTTTCCTTGACTTTCTTCTTGTTGCTAACATACCTGAAGAAACCCTTCTTGTTACTCTTAACATCCCTTGCTAACTGCAACTCCAAGTGTGATTTGGCCTTCCTGATTTCACTCCTGCATGCCTGAGCAATATTTTTATACTCCTCCCTGGTCATTTGTCCAGTCTTCCACTTCTTGTAAGCTTCTTTTTTGCGTTTAAGATCAGCAAGGATTTCACTGTTAAGCCAAGCCGGTCGCCTGCCATATTTACTGTTCTTTCTACACATCGGGATGGTTTGTTCCTGCAACCTCAATAAGGATTCTTTAAAATACAGCCAGCTCTCCTGGCCTCCTTTCCCCCTCATGTTATTCTCCCAGGGGATCCTGCCCATCTGTTCCCTGAGGGAGTCAAAGTCTGCTTTTCTGAAGTCCAGGGTCCGTATTCTGCTGCTCTCCTTTCTTCCTTGTGTCAGGATCCTGAACTCGAGCATCTCATGGTCACTGCCTCCCAGGTTCCCATCCACTTTTGCTTCCCCTACTAATTTTTCCCTGTTTGTGAGCAGCAGGTCAAGAAGAGCTCTGCCCCTAGTTGGTTCCTCCAGCACTTGCACCAGGAAATTGTCCCCTACACTTTCCAAAAACTTCCTGGATTGTCTGTGCACCGCTGTATTGCTCTCCCAGCAGATATCAGGGTGATTAAAGTCTCCCATGAGAACCAGGGCCTGCGATCTAGTAACTTCTGTTAGTTGCCGGAAGAAAGCCTCGTCCACCTCATCCCCCTGGTCTGGTGGTCTATAGCAGACTCCCACCACGACTTCACCCTTGTTGCTCACACTTCTAAACTTAATCCAGAGACTCTGAGGTTTTTCTGCAGTTTCATACCGGAGCTCTGAGCAGTCATACTCCTCTCTTACATACAACGCAACTTCCCCACCTTTTCTGCCCTGCCTGTGCTTCCTGAACAGTTTATATCCATCCATGATAGTACTCCAGTCATGTGAGTTATCCCACCAAGTCTCTGTTATTCCAATCACGTCATAGTTCCTTGACTGTGCCAGGACTTCCAGTTCTCCCTGCTTGTTTCCCAGGCTTCTTGCATTTGTGTATAGGCACTTAAGATAACTCGCTGATCGTCCCTCTTTCTCAGTATGAGACAGGAGTCCTCCCCTCTTACGCTCTCCTGCTCGTGCTTCCTCCCAGGATCCCATTTCCCCACTTACCTCAGGGCTTTGGTCTCCTTCCCCCGGTGAACCTAGTTTAAAGCCCTCCTCACAGGTTAGCCAGCCTGCTGGCGAAGATGCTCTTCCCTCTCTTCGTTAGGTGGAGCCCGTCTCTGCCTAGCACTCCTCCTTCTTGGAACACCATTCCATGGTCGAAGAATCCAAAGCCTTCTCTCCGACACCACCTGCGTAGCCATTCGTTGACTTCCACAATTCGATGGTCTCTACCCAGGCCTTTTCCCTGCACAGGGAGGATGGACGAGAACACCACTTGCGCCTCAAACTCCTTTATCCTTCTTCCCAGAGCCACGTAGTCTGCAGTGATCCGCTCAAGGTCATTCTTGGCAGTATCATTGCCAGTGGGAAAAACACTGGTCTTCCAAGATGGAGTCCGGCCCCAGGTGACCTGATCACATGACCCTGCAGTGGCCAAGCAGCTGTGAATCAGAAGTTTGTAGCCTCCTCAGGAAGGCTCCCCGGTGGGAGATTCGCTGCTCCGAACGTCTGTTATCAATATTCCTAACTTCAGATGCAAAACTGATACGTGCGTACCAATAGGATCATCGTATTCAGTAAATCACGGCCTTTCCGATGATACCTCACATGACCTGTCTCGCATAAGATACATTATCATAGAATCATAGAATCTCAGGGTTGGAAGGGACCTCAGGAGGTATCTAGTCCAACCCCCTGCTCAAAGCAGGACCAATCCCCAGCTAATTCATCCCAGCCAGGGCTTTGTCAAGCCGGGCCTTAAAAACCTCTAAGGATGGAGATTCCACCACCTCCCTAGGGAACCCTATGATTACGTCCTATTCATATAATAATATCTCGATAAAGAATATGGGGTGTAATGTCACAGACGGGCCCTTTAAGGTCATCACGCAGCAGCATGAGGTGGCCTATGTGGTGGAACTGTCTGACCGGGCTCACAGCCACCGAGGGGACCAGGTCAACATGATGGAGCCGTATTTTGACAGGGAGAATTTGGTGCTGGCCGTGTGTGGCCAGGATCTATTCCCTGAGACAGGAACCAGCCCCTCGCTGGAATCAATTCCCCTCTCTGACCAGCTAACCCCTGCCCAGCAGGCTAAGATCAAAGCGGTGCTGGGTTCCTACCACCAGCTGTTCTCCAACCAGCCTGGGCTCACTAACCTGGCCGTCCACCAGGTGGAGATGGGAGCCCACCCTCCTGGAAGATGTTCCCCGTTCAGAGGCAGGGGGAAAACAGCCCAGGACCTGGAGAGAGAGGTCAGAGACATGCTGACTTTAGGGGTGATCCAGCCGTCCGCCAGTCCCTGGGCCTCTCCCATGGTGCTGGTTCTCAAGGACGGGTCAATCTGGTTCTGTGGGGACTATCAGAAGCTTAATGCCATCACCGTGTCCGATGCCTACTCCATTCCTAGGCCTGATGAGCTCCTAGACAAGCTGTGGATCTCACCAAAGGCTACTGGCAAGTCGAGTGCCCGACTGAAATCTGCTCTTATCACCTGCCACCTTGTGGACCAGTTCCTCAAGGGGATGGGGAGTTTTGCCCTGGCGTATATTGATGACCTCTGTGTTTTTAGCCAGACCTGGGAGGACCTTGTGTCCCAGGTTAAACAGGGGCTGGGCCGGCTCCGGGATGCAGGTCTGACTATAAAAGCCGGGACGTGCAAAGTGGGGATGGCAGAGGTGTCATACCTGGGCCACAAGGTGGGAAGCGATCAGAGATTGGCCTGTTCTCCAGACTAAGAAATGGGTCCAGGTCTTTATTGGGATGGAGGGGCACTACCAGAGGTTTGTGCCCCACTTTAGCGCCATGGCCACCCCCATCACTGAGCTATGCAAGAAGGGGAAGCCAGACAAGCTGGTCTGGACCGGGCAGTGCCAGAGGGCTCTCTGTGCTCTGAAGGAGGATCTGGTCAGGGGCCCGGTGCTGGTAAACCCAGACTTTATGGTGTTCACCGACGCCTCAGACACGGGGCTGGGTGCGGTGCTGATGCAGGTTGACGAGAAGGGGGAGAGACACCCCACCATGTACCTGAGCAAGAAGTTGCTCCCCCAGGAGCAGAACTACCATTGAGAAGGAACACCTCTCCCTGGGGTGGGCCCTTAAAAAGCTGCAGCCGGATCTATTTGGGCAGTGCTTCACCGTGTGCACGGACCACTCACCCTTGACATGGCTACACCAGATGAAAGGGGCCAATGCCAAGCACCTGAGGTGGACTCTGTCCCTCCCAGGATTACGACATGGAGGTGGTCCACATTAAGGGGAGTGCCAACGTGATAGCCGATGCTTTGTCCCGGAGAGGGGGGCCCTGAACTTCCTCAGGTCCCTGGCTAAAGTGACCCTGTTTAGTTCGGTCTCGGAGGGGGGGAGAGATGTGACGAAGTGGGGTTTTAGTCACCATGTTATGTTGCATGTGAGTCTTATTGTCCTGTATTAAGATTGTGTGTGCCTCAGTTTCCCTCAGTTCTGCACCAATGCCTAGGTGGTGGGAATTGGGCGTGTAACTTTTGCTGAGGCCCTCAGGGGCAGGCGAACTGCCAGATGTAACCTGAGACCCAGGAGGGGTGTGTGACTTGGTGACATTTTGCCTGGGAAGCGAGACAAAGACAAGGAGGAGGAGCAACGGGGTTGTCTGAGGTCAGGTCGCTGGAAGCCGGGCAGTCTGCTTGGGGAGACTGAAAGAGGGGGAGTCCAGGGCGTCTGGACCGGGATTCCCCCAAGATGGACTTGGCTGAAAGTCACAGATTTCTGTGCTAACAAGCTCTGCCCTACGCTGTGTTCCTGTCGACTGATAAACCTTCTGTTTTACTGGCTGGCTGAGAGTCACGTCTGACTGCGGAGTTGGGGGGCAGGGTCCTCTGGCTTCCTCAGGAGCCCCGCCCGGGCTGACTCGCTGTGGGAAGCGCAGGTGAGGAAGGGGAGGCTGGATGCTCCGAGGTCAGACCCAGGAAGGTGGAAGCTGTGGAAGCTTCTTGCCCTGGAGTCCATTGATAACTGGGGATTCGTATATAATCAATGTAATTAATACATAATCTAAAGATCAGGCAACAGAGGTGATCCCGGCAATTCCAGGCCGGTAAGCCTAATTTCAGTACCGGGCAAGCTGGTTGAAACTCTTGTAAAGAACCGAGTGATCAGACGCAGAGATGAACACGATTAGTTGGGGAAGAGTCAACATGGTATTTGTAAAGGGAAATCACGCCTCACCAATCTACTAGAATTCTTTGAGGGGGTCGACAAGCATGTGGACAAGGGGGATCCAGTGGATCTAGTGTACTTAGATTTTCAGAAAGCCTTCGACAAGGTCCCTCACCAAAGGCTCTTACGCAAAGTAAGCTGCCACGGTGTTACGGACTCACCCCCCCTCTGCATGCAAACCATTGGAAAACAAGGAAAAAACAAGAAAATCACCCACTTTGTCACACACGGGATAAGAGGGAAGGTCCTCTCATGGATCGGTAACCAGTTAAAAGACAGGAAACAAAGGGTAGAAATAAATGGACGGGTTTCAAAGCGGAGAGAGGTAACTAGTGGTGTCTGTACTGTGCCCTGTCCTATTGAACAGATTCATAAATGATCTGGAAAAAGGGGTAAACAGTGACGTGGCAACATTGGCATTTGATACAAAACTACTCAAGATAGTTAAGTCCAAAGCTGACTGCGAAGAGCTACAAAAGGATCTCTCAAAACTGGGTAACAAAAGAGCAGATAATATCCCAGCCCCCCCTGTTGTAACCACCAGCCCCCACTCCCCTCCCAGAGCCGGGGAGAGAACCCAGGAGTCCTGGCTCCCAGCCCTAACCCACCAGCTCCCACTCCCCTCCCAGCACCGGGGAGAGAACCCAGGAGTCCTGGCTCCCAGCCCCCCCACTCTAACCCTGGGCAGGGGGAACAAAGCAGAAGCCCTAGGGCTTTGGCCCCGGGCGGTGGGGCTCAGGCCTCAGCCCCAGGGTCCCAGCAACTCTCAGCCAGCTCCGGTGACCCCATTCAAATGGGGGTCCCGACCCACCCTTTGAGAACCGCTGCCTTACAGCGAAGTGGGAGGGGGAAGGAGCCGGTGGCCTGGCTGGCGGTGGGGGAGGGAATTCTTGAGGACACAAAGTGGACTTTGCCCCCCCCACTTGCCGTGTGATCTGAGTCCCCCCTCGGACACGGCCTGCAGCCCCCGGCCCCCAGCCTGTCCCGGGACTCCCAGAGCTCAGCACAGACCCAGAGGTAGCTGGGAGCCAGGACTCCTGGGTTCTCTCCCCGGCTCTTGGAGGCAAGTGGGGGCTGGTGGGTTAGAGGTGGGGGGGGCTGGGAGCCAGGACTCCTGGGTTCTCTCCCCGGCTCTTGGAGGCAAGTGGGGGCTGGTGGGTTAGAGGTGGGGGGGGCTGGGAGCCAGGACTCCTGGGTTCTCTCCCCGGTGCTGGGAGGGGAGTGGGAGCTGGTGGGTTAGAGGTGGGGGGGCTGGGAGCCAGGACTCCTGGGTTCTCTCCCCGGTGCTGGGAGGGGAGTGGGGGCTGGTGGGTTAGAGCAGGGGGGCTGGGAGCCAGGACTCCTGGGTTGTCTCCCCAGCTCTGGGAGGGGAGTGGGGGCTGGTGGGTTAGAGCGGGGGGGCTGGGAGCCAGGACTCCTGGGTTGTCTCCCCAGCTCTGGGAGGGGAGTGGGGGCTGGTGGGTTAGAGCGGGGGGGCTGGGAGCCAGGACTCCTGGGTTCTCTCCCCAGCTCTGGGAGGGGAGTGGGGGCTGGTGCGTTAGAGCGGGGGGGGCTGGGAGGCAGGACTCCAGGAGTGGGGTGTAGTGGTGAGAGCAGGAGGGGCTGGGAGCCAGGACTCCAGGAGTGGGGTGTAGTGGTAGGAGTGGGGTGTAGTGGTGAAAGCAGGGGGGGCTGGGAGCCAGGACTCCAGGAGTGGGGTGTAGTGGTGAGAGCAGGGGGGGCGCTGGGAGCCAGGACTCCTGGGTTCTCACCCAGCGAGGAGAAGGGGGTGTAGCAGGGCAGGGTAGGGGGCTGTAAGCCAGGACTCCTGCATTGTGTTATCAGCTGTGCTAGTGAGTTGCTGTCAGGAGCCTTTGTCTCCCTGTGCCTCAGTTTCCCCAGCTGCATCTCAGGAATCGAGGACTAGATCTCCAGAGAACCCGCAGCATAAAAGTTCATGGACTGACCCTTGTCTCTTTCCCTTCAGCTGGTTTGTTTTTCCACCCCCTCCCCCCGACTTCTGATCTCCCATCTCCAGGGAACAGCGACGGGGGACCCCATGGCAGACCCCACGCGCCCTGAGCCCCCCGACGGGGGCTGGGGCTGGATGGTGGTGCTGGCCGGCTTCCTCCAGTCAGCACTGGTTTTCGGGGTGATCCGCTCCTTCGGAGTCTTCTTCATGGAGTTTGTGGGGTACTTCGGGGAGCTGGCGGGACGTGTCTCCTGGGTCACCTCCATCGGGATCGCGGTGCTGCAGCTAGGGGGTGAGTGAGGGACACCGGGGGGTGGGGAAGGGGGCTACGATCTCAGGCCCAGAAGTGGAGTAGCTGGGAGACCCCCTCCCCCACCCACCGCTCCCCAAAGCGCCCCCTGCTGGGGGAGGCCCCAAGCCCCCCCCAAGCCCACTCCTCCCCCAGACTCGGCTGCATCGCAGGGTAACGGGGCCCAACCGGTGTCTCTCTGCCGCCCCCTGCAGGTCCGGTGAGCAGCGCCCTCAGCACCCAGTACGGCGCCCGCCCCGTGGTGATGGCCGGGGGCGTCCTCTCGGGGCTGGGCATGCTCCTGGCTTCCTTCGCCACCAGCCTGACCCACCTGTACCTGAGCATCGGGCTGCTCTCAGGTAGGTTCTGCCCTGAGCCCCTCCCCTGCCTCAGTGCCCTCTGGGAGTATCCTCACTCAAGGTTGGGAGCAAGGGCTTCTGGGTAACCCAGTGCACCATGGTCTAGTTATAGTTGCCCAGAGGGGTTCCTGGGTGTGTGTGTGTGTCTCTTTTCGGGTTCTCCAGCCATTCCTCCTCCCAGATGGGTCCTAGACATTAAGACCAGGAGGTGACCATCCAGTCTGGCCTCCTGCACCATCCCTCCTGCCTACTCCTCCTTCCAGCCCATATCTGATGGTTGAGCTAGACCATGGCATGCTAAGCCGTGGAGAATCCCCCACACACTCACATCTCCCAGGGCCGTGGTTCTTGAGCCGTGTGGTGCTCATGGCCCGGACTCTGCTGCCCCTTCCGAGATCTAGAACCCTCTGCTCTGGCTCATCCATAGTTGCTCTAGCCCAGATCCCCATGCTCACGAGTGTGGCCTAGATCATCGCTAGCCCAATTTCCTGCCTAGCTCAGGTCAGTCCATTTCACCCAGTTCCTTCCCCGCCCCAGCTCGGGTGAGCTGGAGAGAGGACAGAGCAATGATCTAGAACCCAGCATTGTGGCAGCTGACACCTAGATCCCCCCACTCGCAGGCCTCACCAGGAGTTCTCCCCTCATCCCAGACCCTGCCAGCACGGCTTGAGATGATGTGTCTCTAATTGCTAATGACCCTCCCACCCCCACCCCAGAGGCTAAAGGGCTAGACCCCCCCTAGACAATGGCTTTTTCTCCCCAGTAATGTTCCGCAGCCAACCTAGAACATACAATGCTTTGGGTTATCGAGAACATATAACGTGTCACCTAGACCCCAGAGTATCTAATTGTTTAGACATCCTAGAACATACAATGCTTTGCATTATCTAGAATGCTCCATTCATCCCGGTGTCCCACCTGCCCCACCCCCAGATCAGACCCACCCTTCCTGGTTTTGGTCACCTGTTCCCTTTCCTTCCCCCTCCCCCCCCTGCAGGGCTGGGCTGGGCCTTGGTTTTCACCCCTTCCGTGGCTTCTGTGGCCCGGTACTTCGCCAAGCGGCGGACCTTCGCCACGGGCCTGGCTGTCTCGGGGGCGGGCCTGGCCTCCTTCGCCTTCTCCCCACTCTTCCAGCTGCTGGTGGACACCTACGCCTGGCGGGGAGCCCTCCTGGTGGTGGCCAGCATCTCCTTCAACCTGGTGGCCGCCGGGGCCCTGCTGCGGCCGTTGGAGCCAGAGGGTAACAAGGAGTCCGCGCCGGAGGCGGGGTGGCTGTGGCTGCCGGCCTTCTCCTCCCTCTGCCAGCCACGCCTGGCCTGCCACAGGCCCTTCCTCCTGTTCGCTGCAGCCTTCGTCCTGGTGGACGCCGGCTACTACGTTCCCTACGTCCACCTGGTGCCCCACGCCCGGGAGCTGGGCTTCGACGAATACCGAGCCGCCTTCCTCCTGTCCTCGGCCGCCGTGGCCGACCTGTGCGGCCGCGTGGTGGGTGGCTGGCTGGCTGACCGCTTCGCCGTCCGCCTGGTCCACAGCCTGACCCTCTGGACCGTCCTGACGGGCCTCTCCATGGTGCTGCTGCCGGTGGGGCAGAGCTACTCCCTCCTGATGGGCCTCTGCATCTGCTACGGCTTCTGCGCCGGCGCCCTGGTGCCCCTCCAGTTCTCCGGCATGGCAGAGATCGTGGGAACGGGGCGCATCATGGAGGGGATTGGGCTCATGCAAATGATGGAAAGTGCTGGCTCCCTCGTGGGGGCCCCTCTGTCTGGTAAGGAACCAGGTTCTCTTTCCTACCATGCTCCCCCGTCCCTTTTGGATCCCGTATTTGGGACGGTTGCTACTAGGAGAAATTGAGGAAGGAGTCAGATAAAGGTCTTTCCTGACAAGTGATCCCAGGCAGCCCACCGTCCTTTGCCTGGTCTCTGCCACATCCCCAGGGGCTGGTAGGGGAACCCGGGCCTGCCCTCTACTCCAAGTTCCAGCTCACAGGCTCTCCAGTCACTGCCCTATGTCCTCGCTTCCCCCTCTCCCCCGTCTCTGGGTTCGCCAGCCTCCCAATTCCCTCCTCCCAGGGAGCAACTATGGACTACCCTCTAGAGTCCCAGTCTTGTGTGGGGTGGACATCCCCTCCCACGAGTTCTAAGCCTTTCTTGCATGAATTCATCGATCTAGCTTCATAGAGAGGGCTGTGGGGAGGGAGGGAAACAAGAAGGAAGGTGACCCATTAATTACAGGTAACCCCCGGAATTAAACCTTCCCCCAAAACAAGGTCCTGGCCTGTGACTTGGAAGACCTGGGTTCTAGTTGAACAACATGTTCTAGGTCTCCCCAAATCTCCCATTGTCTAAATAGCCCTAGGAATATGGTTGAAAGGGGGTACCAATCCGGGGAGCTAGGCTGGGCATACTGGGTTCTAGGTAGCTCTAACAACTCTGAAAAGCCCTAATCATATGATCTAAAGATGACTCCAATCCTGAGAACTAAATTGTGGCATTCTGGGTTCTAAGTATGGGTTCAAGGTAGCCAATAAAACTGTGTGGGCCTATCTAGCCTGAAATCATGTAGGCTAATGCCTGATGTAGGCCAGGTAGCTAGAACATTATTAGTGATTGTTTTGATTACTGTAGACATAGGAGCCCTTGTCATGGACTGGAACTCGATTGTGCTAGGTGCAGTATAGAATCCAAAGATGGTCCCTCCCCCAAAGCCCTTACCATCTAAGTATAAGACAAGAGACAACAGCAGGATATATACAGAATATGGTGTTCTGAAGTCTAAGTATCACTGAAAATGTGTTTGAGATAATCCATGACTGTGGTCTGCATAGTCCCGTGAGACTGTCAAGCAGATATGTTCTAGGCTGTCCAAACCATCAGGTTTTGGGGTTCTAGGTAGCCCTTCCAGTACTTTCTAGGTAAACCATCACTTCATACCTTCTAGTCTGTCTAGACAGCAAGGTGTTCTGTGATTTAGGTGACACTACAGTAATTCCTAGATAATTCGTGCAGGATGTCTAGGCAATGAGGCATTTGGGGTTCTAGGAAATGCATATTGTGCGCTCTAGATCACTCAAAGCCACATATATTCTGGGATGTCTAGAGAATTAGATATTATGGGTTCCAGGTAACATGTAGTGCATTCTAGATCATGCAAATAATTGTATGTTCTAGGATGTCTAAATAATTAGATACTTTGGGTTCTAGGTGACACATGCAGTATGCTCTTGGTAACCCAACGCATTGTATGTTCTAGGTTGGCTGCGGGACATGACTGGGGACTACACAGCCTCTTTCATTGTAGCAGGGGCTTTCCTCCTCACTGGAAGTTTGCTCCTTCTTGCCCTGCCAAATTATTTCTCCTGCCCCATGGACTCGACAACTGAGGAGGAGACCATGGGGGACCCCTGAGTCTTTAGTTCCTGAGGGGGTTGTCCCAGAGAGCCAGATTGGAAGTGAGAGGTCAGCAGGGGGCAGAGCATCAAGTATACGGATCCAGCTGATAGGTGTCTGCTTCTTCGCTGACCATCATAAGACGGTTGGAGGATGCACAAGAGACGGAAGGAGGGAGCTACCCAGTCTAGATCCACTCCTCTTTGCAAGCTGGTGTCCAGAGCATCCTAGATCTTTCAGGCTAGAAAGGACCCCAATGGTCCCCTAGTCTGACCTTCTGCACGGCCCAGAGAACTCCAGCCCATATCTGGTGGTCGAGCTAGCGGGTAGCTTTCGGTCTTGACTTAAAAGGACACGCGTGACGGAGAAGACGCCACCACTCTAGGAGAAATTGGCCCCGCTGGTTAATTGCCCTCCCCATGAAAAATTTGCACTTGATTGGCCCAGCTAGTGAAGGTCGTCTCCTCCTCTTGACCGCATTTCTCTGTCTGTCTGTGCGTAACGCGATTGCGACCGGACGCCCCGGCCGATCGGTTCCAAACTTTCAGGGCACGTTTGAGGCATGAGTAGCTAGAACCCTGTTGATTTAGGGGGAGATTGGAAAACAAAGAAAGTGGGGAAGAGGGATGCACGGCGACTCGGCCAGCTCTGTAGTGCAGACCCCCACGGCTCTGGGAGGGTCTCTAGCTCAAACAACCGGTTGCTGATGGCAGAAATGTAATGCCTTGACTAGCTCAGATGCCTTCCCCTGGAACTGCACACCCAGAATGGCTGATCCCCCAGGCCATTGGGATTGGGTGGTTCCAACCCCCACCCCCACCCTGGCCCGCAAGTTGTGCCTGTAGCCTGTAGCTCTTTTCCAAGGGGCTTTCATGACACATGCCCCCCAGAAGTGTAACACATGCCCCCTGTGTAACTAGCCGCCCCGCCCCAGAGGTGGCCGCATCTCAGCGCCGGGCGAGAGTCTACCCCATCTCTCTGGCCTCACTGGAAGGCTGCGGCCACCTCTGGGGCGGGGTGGCTGGTTACACAAGAACCCCTCGCCCAGCGCTGAGATGTGGCCACCTCTGGCGCGCGGCAGCTAGTTACACAGGGACCCCTCTCCCGGCGCTGAGATGCAGCCACCTCTGGGGTGGGTGGCTGGTTACCTGGGGACCCCTCGCCCGGCGCTGAGATGCAGCCACCTCTGGCGCGCGGCAGCTAGTTACACAGGGACCCCTCGCCCGGCGCTGAGATGCAGCCACCTCTGGGGCGGGGCGGCTGGTTACACAAGAACCCCTCTCCCGGTGCTGAGATGCGGCCACCTCTGGGGCGGGGCGGCTGGTTACACAGGGACCACTCGCCCGGCGCTGAGATGCAGCCACCTCTGGGGCAGGGTGGCTGGTTACACAAGAACCCCTCGCCCAGCGCTGAGATGTGGCCACCTCTGGGGCGCGGCAGCTAGTTACACAGGGACCCCTCGCCCGGCGCTGAGATGCAGCCACCTCTGGGGCGGGGCAGCTGGTTACACAGGGATCCCTCGCCCGGCGCTGAGATTCAGCCACCTCTGGGGTGGGCGGCTGGTTACCCAGGGACCCCTCACCCGGCGCTGAGATGCGGCCACTTCTGGGGCGGGGCAGCTGGTTACACAGGGACCCCTCGCCCGGCGCTGAGATGCAGCCACCTCTGGGGCGGGGCAGCTGGTTACACAGGGATCCCTCGCCCGGCGCTGAGATTCAGCCACCTCTGGGGTGGGCGGCTGGTTACCCAGGGACCCCTCACCCGGCGCTGAGATGCGGCCACTTCTGGGGCGGGGCAGCTGGTTACCCAGGGACCCCTCACCCGGCGCTGAGATGCGGCCACTTCTGGGGCGGGGCAGCTGGTTACACAGGGACCCCTCGCCCGGTGCTGCCTCGCCCCAGAGGTGGCTGCATTTCAGCACTGGGCAAGGGGGTGGGGGGAAGGGTGGGGCTGCCATTAGACGCCTCCTCTCAGCTGCGGACTTTGCCTCACAATTCACTGATAAGAACGCCCAACCTTTGAGACCCGGGTTCCCGTCTGACGCCAGGCACCCTGCTGCTGCTTGCCGGGTCCCCGGAGCTGGGAGAGGGTCGAGGGGGCTGCTGTGCGCCCCGCCCCCACCCTGAGGTTAACAGCCACAGGGTCATTCTGCAGGGCGCTCGGTCACCCAGCACTGGGATGCAGCCACCTCTGGCGTAGGGCATGGCTGCTGATTCATGGCTCCACCCCCACTTCTGCGCTGCTCGGGAATCGTTCATCGCGGATTCAGCGGCCGTCACCTCTGGAGTGGAGCACATTAACCAGCCACACAGCCAGGCTGCACAGAGATCGCTCACCCAGCATCAAGGGGCTACCCCCTCTGGGGAGGAGCGAGGCAGCTGATTATGCCATACTCACCTCCGGCGTGCAGCGCTGAATCTTCATGGAGCCCCCCATTCTCCCGGAGCCCCCCGATGGGGGCTGGGACTGGCTGGTGGCACTGGCAGTCTTCCTGGAGTCGGGGCTGATTTTCGGGGTGATCCGCTCCTTCGGGGTCTTCTTTGTGGAGTTTGTGGGGCACTTCGGGGAGCTGGTGGGGCGCGTGTCCTGGGTCATGTCTATCACAATAGCCATCCTGCTGTTTGCTAGTGAGTATCGACTCTCCGGCCTTCTCCCTACCCCCTTTAGCCAGAGCGTCTCATCCCTCCCCCGGTGGGGTGGCTGGTTATTCAGGGACCCCTCGCCCGGTGCTGAGATGCGGCCACCTCTGGGGCGGGGCAGCTGTTTTTAACTGGGATTCTCCCAACCCCGCTTTCTGCACCATCCTCCAGAACAGGAGGGTGCTCTGAGTGCCACATACCTCCACTCCTCCCCCAGACTCGGCTGCATCACAGGGTAACGAGGGCCCGCCCGGTGTCTCTCTGCCGCCCCCTGCGGGTCCAGTGGGCACTGCCCTCAGCACCCAGTATGGTGCGCGCCCCGTGGTGATGGCCGGGGGCTTCCTCTCGGGGCTGGGCATGTTCCTGGCTTCCTTCGCCACCAGCCTGACCCACCTGTACCTGAGGATCGGGCTGCTCTCAGGTAGGTCCTGCCCTGAGCCCCTCCCCTGCCTCAGTGCCCTCTGGGAGTATCCTCACTCAAGACTGGGACCAAAGGCTTCTGGGTAACCCAGTGCACCATGGGAGTCTAGCCCATTGCACAGGACTCTTCCTGGAAGCAAGGCATTCTGGGTAAAACCTGGACAGAAGGATGCTCTGGGCTCAGGCGGTGAGGATTCACTGGCCCTTGGCTGTAGCTTAGAACTTTCTATAATGAAGGATCTGGAGAACCAGGTTCTAGAACAGCAAACCCGGTTCTAGATCAGCCAACCCTGGTCCCAATCCCAACGTAATGAGGATCTAGAGCTTTGAGGCTCCAGCCGTCGCTATAACAAAGGGCCGACCCCACCCGTCGAGCTGTGAAATCTCTGCTCCACTCCCTCCTCCCCAGTAGCCTCTCGTGTTTGGATAACGCAGGGGAGGACATGGGGTTTTTGGTGTGCGGGCAATGTGGGGGGAAGGAGGGCTGTGCATTTTAGGTCAAAACTGACATTTATCGAAGTTTGCGTTGCATCAAAAAGTCTGAACCAATCTCATCTTAGCATGTTCTGATTTCGAGCACGTTTGGAAAGAGAGTTGAAGGAAATTTGGACCTGACACAATGAGAATGTTTGAACTTTTGGGGATGTTTTTCATGACACATGTCACGGAGCATGGGGGGACTCAGGGCCCTGCCCCCCCGGCGTCCTGCGATTCACCATGACTCTCAGCCAGCCAGTAAAGCAGAAGGTTTATTTAGACGACAGGAATACAGTCCAAGACAGGTCTTGCAGGCACAGACAACGGGACCCCCCTCAGTTGGGTCCCGCTTGGGGTCCCCGGGCACCCTAGCCCCCCTCGGAGGACCGAGCCCCGTCTGCCCCCAGCCCTGGTCACTAGCCAGCTCCTAAAACTCTCCCTTCAGCGACCCCTCCCACAGCCTTTGTTCAGTTTCGCCTCCCCCCCTTCCTGGGTTCTCATGTTACATGCTCAGGTATTCTCCCATCCCCCAATGCAGACCATCCTAGCCACACTCCCCTGTCAGCATTCACAGACCACAGTAAGAACAGTCTCAGTTCGTCACAACACACACACACACACACACACACACACACACACACACACACACACACACACACTCCGCGATATCGACACGGATCCACCAACCATTTTGGTGTAATTCAAGCTGCATTTTCGCAGCTCCAGTATGTTCTAGGTAGCACAAACAGCATTCATGATGGGTTCTAGGTTGGCTTAACATGGGCCATTCCAGATGCATGATAGCTGTATAAGCTGTAGTCTACTCCAATTCAATATGTTCTAGGTAGCACAGGCAGGAGTCATGCCTAGTTGTAGGTTTGCTTAACACAGTGTGCTCCAGATGCATCCTAGCCCTCTAAGCTGTAGTCTACTCCAGCTCCAGATGTTCTAGGTAGCACAAACAGGATTCACGGTGGGTTCTAGGTTGGCATAGCATGGTACGTTCTACATGCGTCCCAGGCCTATAAACTGTAATCTACTCCAGCTCAATAAATTATAGGTAACACAAACAGGATTCATGATAGGTTCTAGGTTGGCTCAACATGGGCCATTCCAGATGCGTGACAGCTGTACAAGCTGTAGTTGACTCCAATTCCATATGTTCTAGGTAGGACAGACAGGATTCATGCCTAGTTCTAAGTTTGTCTTAACACAGGGTGTTTTAGATGCATCCTAGCTCTGTAAACAGTAGTCTACTCCAGCTCGATACGTTCTAGGTAGCACAAACAGGATTTGTGCTGGGTTCTAGGTTGGCTCAGCATGGTGCATTCTAGATGAATCCATACAAGCTGTAGTCAACTCCGACTCAAACCATTCTAGGTAGCACATTCTCCTGACTCCACCTATCCAACCCCCGTAACCCCAGTTCCCCACCTCTCTTGCAGGCTTCAGGGCGCGCTAGTCTTTGCCCCTTCAGTGGCCATGCTTGCCCATTACTTCAAACGACGCCGGGCGCTGGCCACCGCTGTGGCCTTCTCTGGACCCGGGCTGTCCTCACTGGCCTTCACCCCCCTCTTCCAGTTCCTGGTGGACTCCTATGGCTGGCGCGGAGGGCTCATGATCGTGGCGGGCATGACCTTCCACCTCGTGGCATGTGGCGCCCTCCTCCGCCCGCTGGCCCTGGCAGAGGACTTGGCTCTGGCGCAAGCCCCACAGAGGTCATGGCTGGCGAAGCTGTCCTCTCTGTTGGGCTTGGCTTTGCTCTCCAGTCGGCCTTTCCTGAGCTTTGCCGTGGCCAGCCTGTTGATGAATTTGGGCCATCTTGTCCCCTTTGCCCACCTAGTGCCCCACGCCCACAAGATGGGTTTTGACGAATACCAGGCTGCCTGCCTCGTGTCCGTGATGGGTGCCACCGATCTGTGTGGCCGCCTGGTGGCTGGCTGGCTGGCTGCCCGCAGGGTCTTCTGCCTCCTTCACAGCCTGACTCTCTGGACCCTCCTGATGGGCGTCATGCTGCTCCTGGTTCCCTTTGGGCACACCTACCCCGTCCTGATGGGCACTGACATCTGCTATGGGTTCTTAGCCGGTGCCGTTAGCCCACTGAAATTCTCCAGCCTTGTGGAAATCGTGGGGACTGGTCGGATCTTAGAAGCTACTGGGCTTGTAAACCTACTGGAGAGTTTGGGGGCTCTGGCTGGCCCCCCGTTGTCTGGTAAGGTCTTGGAGTTTGCCTTTCTTCCCCTACTTTAAGCAGCAGGCACCTCCCATCCCCTGACTCCTCATTCCACAGTCATGGATCAGCTAGTGTGAAGTGGTCAGGGATGTTCTAGTGCCGCACAAGAGGGAACCGGGTTGTAGGTGATCTCTTCAGTCTGGGTACCATTTCACCCACCCTCTAACCTTTGGGGTCACCGCTGGGGCCATGGTTTTGTCATTCACAGACCCCTAAATTTGTATATTCTAGGTAGTGCTAGCCCTACGCGCTGTAGGCAGCTCTAGAACCTGGCTTTCTGAGTGAACTGGAATGTTACATGCTTAGGTTCTAGGTAGCTCTAACCCCATGTGCTAGACTTGACTTCACATCCCAGCCGTCTAGATTATTTGAACACTAGAAGCCCTGGGTTCAGATAGCTCTAACCATATTGGTTAAGGACAACTCCAGTACTTGGCTTTCTGGATAGTTGGAACACTATATTCCCTAGGTTCTAGGTAGCTCTAATCCTGTGGGTCATAGGCATCTCCTGAATCCAGCTTTCTAGGCAACTGGAACACTATCAGCTCTGCATTCTAGGTAGACTTGTGTTTTCCACGGAGCCCTAAGCCTATAACCTGCACATAACTCCAGCCTCAAACTCTCTTGGTGACTACTCCAGCCTATGTTCTAGAAATCACAACCTTGCTGGGTTGTGAATAGCCCATAGCCTCCACTGTTCTGGCTGACTTTACCCATGGGAGTTTAGACGCAATTCCAATCTTGCTGCATTTTAGATACCTACCATTGGCTGCATGCTGGGTTCTGGGTAGCCATAACTAGCTGAATCCTAGGCAGCGCCAACCGAATGATCTATAGTCAACTCCAGCTTAATATGTCCTATGTAGCACAAATATGATGCTTTCTGGGTTCTAGGTAGGCTTAACATGCTGTGTTCTAGATGCATCATAATCACATAAGATATAGTATATTCAGACTCAGTACATTCTAGGTAACACACATGTTCATGCTGGGTTCTAGAATGGTGTAACATGGTGTGTTCTAGATGCATCATACCATATAAACCAGGGATTGGCAACCTTTGGCACACGGCCCAACAGGGAAAGCCCCTGGCGGGCCGGGACGGTTTGTTTACCTGCAGCGTCCACAGGTTTGGCTAATCACAGCTCCCACTGGCCGCGGTTCACTGTTCCAGGCCAATAGGGGCTGTGGGAAGCAGCGGCCAGCACATCCTTCAGCCCACACTGCTTCACGCAGCCCCCATTGGCCTGGAACGGCGAACCACAGCCAGTGGGAGCTGCGATCGGCCAAACCTGCGGACGTGGCAGGTAAACAAACCGGCCTGGCCTGCCGCGGATTTCCCTGATGGACCGCATGCCAAAGGTTGCCAATCCCTGATCTAAATTATAGTCCACTCCAACTCAATATATTGTAGGTATCACAAAATGATGCATGCTGGGTTCTAGGTACCCCTACTATTGGTATAACTCATGTTCTTTTGTGTTCTAGGTTTCCTAAGGGATGTGACCGGCAGCTACACAGGCTCTTTCATTGCATCTGGGACTTTCCTCATGGCGGGAGGCCTGGTTCTCTTTACGGTGCCAAACTTTTGCTCCTGTTCCACTGCTTCTCCCCCCAGTCAGGTGACCCAGAGGATGCTGGGAATTTAACCCACCAGAATGGAGACCACCTCTGTGACGGGAGAACCTCATCTGCCTGTTGAGAATGGAAAATAGCAGTTGCTTTCCATCCAACAAGACAGAGACGACATGGGAACGGCGAGCGCTGAGCTCTGGGAACGTCCCAGGAGAACTGTCCACCCTTAAATCAGGACAATAACGTCCTAGAGAGGAGTGAGATGAAGTGACATTGGAAATGGGGGAGGAGAGTAATCACAGCAGGCTAGATACTGAGCTCAGTTCCAGTGGTGTAAATCTAGAGTAACTCCAGTTCAGTTAATGGTGTAAATCCAGAGTGGCTCCAGTTCAGTCAATGGTATAAGGACCAGACTCTGAGCTCAGCGATGCTAGCGTAAATCCAGAGTTCAGTGTAAGGGGCAGATTTGCATCTCAGTTCCACTGGTGTAAATCCAGAGTCATTCCAGTTCAGTCAATGGTGTAAATCCAGAGTCACTCCAGATCAATAAAAGCTATAAGGACCAGACTTTGATCTCACTTCCACCGGTGTAAATCCAGAGTTGGTGCAGTGCAAAAAGGGCCAGATACTGAGCTCAGTGTGAATCCCGAGCCACTCCAATTCACTCAACGGTGTAAATCCAGAGTGACTCCAGTTCAGTCAGTAGTTTAAATCCAGAGTCGCTCCAGTCTCTTCTGAGAGGGTTACGCCATTTTTACACCTCAGGTCCGCTCTTCCTCCAGCTGAGTGTGTGTGGACCCTCCTGAAAAAACACAGCGCGTGCAGCCTGCCGGCAAATGACGCTCTCAGTGTTAAACGCAGGGTAGGCACCAGGTTCACCCCGCGACTGACCCTGTGGCTGACCCCAGAGGCCCTTTCGAAGCTTCAGCTCTATTTCTTATCCGCACCCACCCAACGCCACCCGCCCTTATCTCCGGGCCCCAGGCCCACGGGCACACCGGGCGGATGTGACCCTTGGACGGTAGAGACAGGGAGGCGGAGAGGAGGCAGGCTGGAATACCGCATGCGGTTTCGGGGTGCGCGGCTGAAAGAGGCTACGGAGATGTTGATCACAGGGCTAAAGTTGATAACAGGGCTGGACAAAAAATAGCTTTTCAAGGAAGGAGAGTGGGGGGTGGGGAGGAGTCAGGACTCCTGGGTTCTCTCCCCAGTTCTGGGAGGGGAGTGGGGGCTGATGGTTAGGGCAGGGGGGCTGGGAGCCAGGACTCCTGGGTTCTCTCCCCAGTTCTGGGAGGGGAGCAGGGGCTGATGGTTAGGGCAGGGGGGCTGGGAGCCGGGACTCCTGGGTTCTCTCCCCAGCTCTGGGAGGGGAGTGGGGGCTGGTGGGTTAGAGCGGGGGGGCTGGGAGCCAGGGCTCCTGGGTTCTCTCCCCGGCTCTGGGAGGGGAGTGGGGGCTGGTGGGTTAGAGCAGGGGGGCTGGGAGCCAGGACTCCTGGGTTCTCTCCCCGGCTCTGGGAGGGGAGGGGGGCTGGTGGGTTAGAGCAGGGGGGCTGGGAGCCTGGACTCCTGGGTTCTCTCCCCAGCTCTGGGAGGGGAGTGGGGGCTGGTGGGTTAGAGCGGGGGGGGGCTGGGAGCCAGGACTCCTGGGTTCTCTCCCCGGCTCTGGGAGGGGAGGGGGGCTGGTGGGTTAGAGCGCGGGGGCTGGGAGCCTGGACTCCTGGGTTCTCTCCCCAGCTCTGGGAGGGGAGTGGGGGCTGGTGGGTTAGAGCGGAGGGGGCTGGGAGCCAGGACTCCTGGGTTCTCTCCCCGGCTCTAGGAGGGGAGTGGGGACTGGTGGGTTGGAGCAGTGGTGTGGGTGAGACGCTGCCTCCTCCAGCCACTAGGGTCAACGCCGCCACCTGGTGGGGAGATGGAGAAACAGGCGACGAATCTAGCACTGCTGTGGCTACAGGATCCCTGTGTCACCATCCGCCCCGCCCCAGAGGTGGAAGCAGGAGTTGATATTGCAGCCTGGTCTGTTTATTGCATGCCAGCTTTGTACAGATGCCCAGATCTCCCGCTGCTCCCCCTTCCCCTCCATTCAAAGACGGGGTCCCCCCACCATGCCTCAACCGGAGGAGGGGGGCCATGTGCGTGTACATGGGGGGTTAAAACAACGAACAGGGAGGATGGTCCCATAGAAACAATAAATAGGACGGGTGGGGATATGGGATTAGCCCTATAAACGGGGGGGGCGGGTGGATCTGGGGGCCAGAAGGGGGGCCAGGGAGAAGCCCCTCCCCATAATGGAGGTGGGGGCTGGGATAAGCCCCTGCCTTATAATGAGGGGGCGATCTGGGGGCCTGTGATGGGGGGCAGAAGAGGGGGCGATGGGAGATTGGCCCCTATCCCCTATTGCCCCCTACCCAAGAGTCACATCAAAGCAGCAGAAGAATGGGGGGATTATGGTCATTAAGAAAGCAGCCCAGGGGTGGGGGGGGGAGAAGTCCCTGCTGCTTTGCTGCCCCTCCCAGCCCGGGAAGGGGGAGGAGCCAGGGGTGGGGGAGGGGATCCCCCCCCCGCACACACACACAAGGGGATGGTGGCTCGGTGGCGCCCCCCCAGGGGGGGCGCGCTAGAGGGTGGTGAGTTTCAGGTCTCGGCGGGTCAACTTCTCGGGGTTGTCGGACGCCATCAGGGAGAAGTCCCGGAAGATGTCGAGGTAGGTCTCGTCGCCTGGAAGGGCAAAGGGCGTAGGAGTGGGGCAAGGTGCTCCGCAGTCCCGCCCCACAGCCCTGCCAGTGCCCCTCACTCCTGACCCACAGCCCCCTACCAGCCCAGCCCTGCCCCCCCAGCTCTGCTGGTGCCCCCCAGTCCCGCCCCACAGCCCCCTGCTAGCCCGGCCCTGCCCCTCCAGCTCTGCCGGTGCCCCTCACTCCCGACTTGCAGCCCCTGCTAGCCCAGCCCTGGGCCCCAAAGACAAGACACCCACCTGACTGTCCCTGCGCGACCTCCGCCTCCCGCATCTTGGCCAGACGCAGCCTGCAGGGAGGTGGGAGGGGCAGAAAATGAGACAAGTTCCCCTCCCCCATCTCCCTGCTTCACCCCTCCCCCTCCATCAGCATCGCCCATCCCCACCACCCCAACCCGGGGGGGGGGGGGGGCGACTTACAGGGTGACGATATCAGCGTTGGCCGTGTCTATGGCGATGGAGAGCGGGTCCTTCCCCGCCATGTCGACCGCGTTCAGATTGGCCCCCCGCTTGAGGAACAGGCAGGCCAGCCTATCAGAGAGCAGAGCTGTGAGAGGCGGGCGATGGGGAGGGGCAAGGTCCCCCATCCAGGTGGGGAATACGGCTCCGGCCCTGCTTAGTTTTGCCGCCGGGACACCCCAGGGGTAGCGGGTGCCACCAGTGTGTCCGTGCTGGCGCCACTGCGCCATCTAGTGGCCAGGTGCGGAACAGCAGCCCCCATGAATTACCCATCCTGGCTGGGTGGGCCCCAGCCCCCCTGACCTACCGGGTGGGCCTCAGCCCCCCTGACCTATTGGGTGGGCCCCAGCCCCCTGACCTACCCGGTGTGGCCCAGGATGGTGGCGTGGTGCAGGGGCCCCTGCCCGGCACTGTCCGCCTGGTTGACATTGGCTCCGTTCTGCAGCAGAAACTCGCAGGCCAGCAGGGAATTCTGGGAACGGGGAGAGGCGGAGTGAGCCGGGGCACAAGGGGTTAAGACCCCCCCCAGCTAAGCCCCCCCGCTTTCCCCGCACCTACCGCAGCCACGGCCTGCAGCAGGGGGGTCCGGCTCTCCTCGGCGGTGTTGACCCAGTTGACGTCGGCGCCGTGGGCCAGGGCGTCGGCCATGGTGGGCAGGTTCTGGTGGCCAGCGGCCCAGTAGAGCAGCGCCCCCGGGTGGAGGCTGCGCAGGTCTTCAGGGGGGGAGCCGGCCTCCCCCGGCTCTGGAGCGGGGCAAAGGGGGGGGGGGCGCTGTCAGGGACAGGGGGCCACCCGGCCATGTCCACCAGGCTAATCCGGCCACACTTCCCCCCTCAACCTAGCCACACTGCCCCCCACAGCCACACGTCCCCCCCACCCAGCCACACATCCCCCCACAGCCACACGTCCCCCCACAGCCAGCCACACCGCCCCCCACAGCCACACCGCCCCCCACAGCCACATGTCCCCCACAGTAGCGTAGCTAGCGGGGTGCAGGGGAAGCAGTCGCTTCCCCCGCCTTTCCAAAAGCGGCTGGAGGAGCAGGGGGGGCCGCGGCATGCGGCCTGCAGCCGCCGGAGCGGGGGGCAGGCACGGGGGTGGCACGGCAGGGCCGGAGGAGCCATGGGGGGGGAGGGGCGGTGCGGCCGGAGGAGGAGCCAAGGGGGCATGGCCAGAGGAGGAGCCAAGGGGGGGGCCTTTTTTATGTTTGCTCCCCCTCCTCTTAGAAGCTGGCTACGCTACTGGTCCCCCCCACCCACACGTCCCTCACAGCCACACGTCCGCCCAACCCAGCCACACGTCCTCCCCGCCCAGCCACACCGCCCCCCATGGACACACGTCCCCCCCACCCAGCCACACCGCCCCCCATGGACACACGTCCCTCCCACCCAGCCACACCGCCCCACAGCCACACGTCCCCCCCACCCAGCTCCCCACAGCCACACATGCCCCCCCACCAAGCCACACGTCCCCCCAACCCAGCCACAGCGCCCCCCCTGAGCCCTACACTCCCCCCACGGGATCCCCCCTCCCCCATCAGGTACCTGCAGCCCGGCTAATGCTAATGCTGCCCGGTTTGGGCTTGAGGGGGGGTCGGGGGGGCCGGTCCCGGTCGGGGGGGCCCCGGCGCCCCACCCGGCTCAGCCGCGCCTCCGGCAACTTGGTGATGAATTTCTTCTCCACATATTTGGCCCGGATCCAGCTCTCCTTCTCCGCCCTGTTGGGGGAGCCCAGGGGGGGGTGAGATGGGGCAGCCGCCCCTGGTGGGGGGGCACACAGCCTTGTGCGGGGGGGTTGTGGATGTGGAGGGGTCTCACCATAAGCAGCAAGGCTAGGGGAGGGGCCAGGGGGGCGCTGGGGAGGGAGGTGGGTGGGGGCAGGGCCAGGGGGCCTCACTGGGAGCTGCCGAGCTGGGGGAGGGGCATGGGGGAGGGGCCGGAGGGTTCAGGGGGGCGCTGGGGGAAGGGCCGGGGGGGCCTCACCGGGAGCAGCTGGGTTGGGGTCTCTTGACGGTCATCTCGTCCACACGCGCCTCGTAGATGCGGTTCAGGGCTCCGTTCCCCAGTTCGCACATCAGCTGGGGGGGGTGGGAAGGGACGCATGGGGTGACCAGTCATAATCCAGATGTTGACCCCTCCCTCCCCCCTGACCCTGACCCCCCATCCACGGGGGGCCCCAGCCCAGCGACCGGACCCCGTGACCCACCAATGTGCAGGGGTCGACGACTCCCTAGGCAAACAGCCCTCTCCCCTGCCCCCCCCTTAAACCCACCCCCCACGGCCCCTCTTGAGTGATTCCCTCCCCCCATCGTTACCTTGACGAGCTCCGGCTCCCAGGAGTCGAGGGTCAGGGAGCGAACCTTGGAGAAATGGACCCCCAGGCTCCTGCGACAGAGAACAGGGGGGTGGGGTCAGCCAGGGGAGGCTCAGAGGGGACCCCCCTGGCTGCCCCCCAATGCCCATGGGCACCGAAGCTCTCGATGGCCAGGCTGGGGGGGGAGGGGGAGATCAGGAGGCGGGGGCGCGGTACCGGTGGATGCAGGGGGAGAGGGGCAGGGGGAGATTGGGGGTAGTGGGGGGATGGGGGTGCAGTGAGGGGCCAAGGGGGGCTCAGGGGGCCAGGAGTGCTATGGGCGGGCAGGGGGGAACTGGGGGGTACAGGAGGGTACAGGGGGGTTTAGGGGGTACCGGTGGATTCCGGAGCACTTGATGCACAGCGTGATGCCCAGGCCGGGGGAGCAGGGAGAGATTGGGGTTCGGGAGGGCAGTGGGGGACTCAGGGGGGTACGGGGGAGGTTTGGGGGTACCAGGGGGTACAGGGAGGTACGGGGGTACCGGTGGATGTCGGAGCACTCGATGCACAGCGTGATGCCCAGGCGGGGGGAGCAGGGGGAGATCGGGGTTCGGGAGGGCAGTGGGGGGCTCAGGGGGGTACCAGGGGGGTACCAGGGGGGCTCGGGGGGTACCGGTGGATGCCGGAGCACTCGATGCACAGCGTGATGCCCAGGTGGGGGGAGCAGGGGGAGATCAGGGTTCGGGACGGCAGTGGGGGGCTCAGGGGGGTACCAGGGGGGTACCAGGGGGGCTCAGGGGGGTACCGGTGGATGCCGGAGCACTCGATGCACAGCGTGATGCCCAGGTTGATGCTGGCCCACTCGGGCGCGGGCTCCCGGCAGTCGCAGCACTGCGCGTTCCCCTCCAGCCGCTGCACCTGGTCCAGCACCCGCTTGTCCCCGCCTGCCCGCGGGCTCCGGCCAGATGCCTCTAGGGTGCCAGCCACCAGCGAGGCCGGGCGCTCCGGGTGCTGGGGGGGGGGGGGCAGCAGGGTTAGGGGGCTGCTTGGGCCGTTCGCTCTCCACCCGCAGCCCCCCTTTCCCCCACGGTGCACCCCCTTCCCACAGCCCCCTGTTCCTTCCCCCCCAGCGCCTCCCGTTCTCCCACAGTGCCGCCCGCTCCGCACCCGCAGCCCCCCCTTCCCCCCCAGCGCCCCCCGTTCTCCCACGGTGCCGCCCGCTCCGCACCCGCAGCCCCCCCTTCCCCCCAGCGCCCCCCGTTCTCCCACGGTGCCGCCCGCTCCGCACCCGCAGCCCCCCCTTCCCCCCCAGCGCCCCCCGTTCTCCCACGGTGCCGCCCGCTCCGCACCCGCAGCCCCCCCTTCCCCCCCAGCGCCCCCCGTTCTCCCACGGTGCCGCCCGCTCCGCACCCGCAGCCCCCCCTTCCCCCCCAGCGCCCCCCGTTCTCCCACGGTGCCGCCCGCTCCGCACCCGCAGCCCCCCCTTCCCCCCCAGCGCCCCCCGTTCTCCCACGGTGCCGCCCGCTCCGCACCCGCAGCCCCCCCTTCCCCCCCAGCGCCCCCCGTTCTCCCACGGTGCCGCCCGCTCCGCACCCGCAGCCCCCCCTTCCCCCCCAGCGCCCCCCGTTCTCCCACGGTGCCGCCCGCTCCGCACCCGCAGCCCCCCCTTCCCCCCCAGCGCCCCCCGTTCTCCCACGGTGCCGCCCGCTCCGCACCCGCAGCCCCCCCTTCCCCCCCAGCGCCCCCCGTTCTCCCACGGTGCCGCCCGCTCCGCACCCGCAGCCCCCCCTTCCCCCCCAGCGCCCCCCGTTCTCCCACGGTGCCGCCCGCTCCGCACCCGCAGCCCCCCCTTCCCCCCAGCGCCCCCCGTTCTCCCACGGTGCCGCCCGCTCCGCACCCGCAGCCCCCCCTTCCCCCCCAGCGCCCCCCGTTCTCCCACGGTGCCGCCCGCTCCGCACCCGCAGCCCCCCCTTCCCCCACAGCGCCCCCCGTTCTCCCACGGTGCCGCCCGCTCCGCACCCGCAGCCCCCCCTTCCCCCACAGCGCCCCCCGTTCTCCCACGGTGCCCCCCGCTCCCCACCCGCAGCCCCCCATTCCCCCATGGTGACCCCTTACCCCCACAGCACCCCCCTTCACCCATGGCGCCCCCCACTCCCCACCCGCAGTCCCCCCCCCCAGACCAGATGAGGGATCTCCAGCTGCCTCTGGCTGAAGGCGGAGGCCATGGCGGGAGTGGGAGGGTCCCCGGGGGGGTCCGTACCTGGCCGGGGGGCTCGGCCCGCCCCTGGCTGGAGGCGGAGGGGATGGGGGGGTCCCCGGGGGGGTCCGTACCTGGCCGGGGGGCTCGGCCCGCCCCTGGCTGGAGGCGGAGGGGATCGGGGGGGGTCCCCGGGGGGGTCCGTACCTGGCCGGGGGGCTCGGCCCGCCCCTGGCTGGAGGCGGAGGGGATGGGGGGTCCCCGGGGGGGTCCGTACCTGGCCGGGGGGCTCGGCCCGCCCCTGGCTGGAGGCGGAGGGGATGGGGGGGTCCCCGGGGGGGTCCGCACCTGGCCGGGGGGCTCGGCCCGCCCCTGGCTGGAGGCGGAGGGGATGGGGGGGTCCCCGAGGGGGTCCGTACCTGGCCGGGGGGCTCGGCCCGCCCCTGGCTGGAGGCGGAGGGGATGGGGGGGTCCCCGGGGGGGTCCGCCCCTGGCCGGGGGGCTCGGCCCGCCCCTGGCTGGAGGCGGAGGGGATGGGGGGGTCCCCGGGGGGGTCCGCACCTGGCCGGGGGGCTCGGCCCGCCCCTGGCTGGAGGCGGAGGGGATCGGGGGGTCCCCGGGGGGGTCCGCACCTGGCCGGGGGGCTCGGCCCGCCCCTGGCTGGAGGCGGAGGGGATCGGGGGGTCCCCGGGGGGGTCCGTACCTGGCCGGGAGGCTCGGCCCGCCCCTGGCTGGAGGCGGAGGGGATGGGGGGGTCCCCGGGGGGGTCCGTACCTGGCCGGGGGGCTCGGCCCGCCCCTGGCTGGAGGCGGAGGGGATGGGGGGGTCCCCGGGGGGGTCCGTACCTGGCCGGGGGGCTCGGCCCGCCCCTGGCTGGAGGCGGAGGGGATGGGGGGTCCCCGGGGGGGTCCGTACCTGGCCGGGGGGCTCGGCCCGCCCCTGGCTGGAGGCGGAGGGGATGGGGGGGTCCCCGGGGGGGTCCGTACCTGGCCGGGGGGCTCGGCCCGCCCCTCGCTGAAGGCCGAGGCGATGCTGTTCTGCACGGCCGTCAGCCAGGCCTGCTGGTGTCTGTCCGAGTCGGCCTGCAGCAGGCAGCTCCTGGGGGGGGGGAAACACGGGGCGTGGGGGGGGGCTCCATGAGGCCCCCTCCCCCCAGCCAGAGGGGGGGCGGGAGGCCCGGCTTGAGCAGGGGGAGAGGAAGCGGGTGATGGGGGGGCTGGGGAGGAGCAGCGGGGGGCCAGGGGCTTGGCACTGACGTAGGGGGCGCGGGGGGCCGCGGGGGGTCAGGACTCACTTGGAGGGGGACACGACTTCGAAGCAGAAGCGCCGCTCGTGGTCGGGGCAGGGTTTGACGGTGCAGAGCCGCAGATCTTCCACCACCACCGTCAGCGCGTCCTGGGGGGGGCAGAGAAATGGCACCCCATAGCCCCCCAAAACCCTGCCTCTGGGGGGGCAGAGAGCAAAGCCCCCCCTCAACACCCCCAGGCACCCTGAGACCAGCCCCCTCCCCACTACAGAGAGATAGCACCCCAAACTCACCCCTGGCCAGGCCCCGTCCCCCACACTCCTGGGGGGCCCCCCAAGCCCACCCCCAAAGGCCCCCACTCACCTTGGCCCGTTTCTGATACACCAGCTGATTGCTCTGGATGGAGAACCAGCGCCTGGCGGAGAGCGGGGGGGCTGTCAGTGGGGGGAAAGGGGTTCGGGGCGCACAGCCCCCCATCTGGGGGGGGAGTGCCATAAGGGGGAGGGGAGGGGGGAGGGGAAGGAGGTGGGTTTGGGGGGGCATGTGTGGGTCTCCAGGCCCCCCGGACAGATGCGGATGCTCATGCGGGACAGGGGAGTCGGGAGAGGCGTGGGGGGAATTAGGAGGGCAGGGGAATTGGGGGGGCATGGAGGGAACTGGGGGGGCAAAGGGGGAGTCTCTGACCTGCTCCATGTCTTGAAGGCATTGCTGGCTCGCTTGTAGAGGTACCCCTCCATCACCACCCCGTCCGGCGTCTCCCCGCGCCCCTCCAGCACCGCCTCGTCCTGGGACAGGTCCTGGGGGGGGCAGGGCCGTCACTGGGGGGGGCACGGCCCCGCCCGCCCCCCTCCACAGCCCTGCCCTCGCCCCGGGGCTCCGCCCCCAGCCACAGCCCCGCCTCCACCCCCAGGGTCCCGCCCCTGCTCTCCCAGCTGCAGCCCCGCCCCCACTGCACCAAGCCCCGCCCCCACCCTGCCAGCCCTGCCTCCACCCCCAGGGTCCCACCCTTTCTCTCCTAGCCGCAGCCCCGCCTCCACCCCACCCTCCACAGCCCCACCTTCACCCCACGAGCCCCGCCCCCACTCTCCCAGCTGCAGCCCCACCTCCACCCCCAGGGTCCCGCCTTCCCAGGGCCCCATGCCCCAGGCCCGCCCTGAAGCAGAACTGCCCATAGACCACCAGCCCCAGCCAGTCTCCCCCTCCCATGACCCCGCCCCCACCCCGCGAGCCCCGCCTCCAACCCACCAGCCACAGCCCCGCCTCCACCCCACCGAGCCCCGCCCCCACCCCGCCAGCCTCGCCTCCAACCCATCAGTCGCAGCCCCGCCCCCACCCCACCGAGCCCCGCCCCCACCCCGCCAGCCCCGCCTCCAACCCATCAGCCGCAGCCCCACCTCCACCCCACCGAGCCCCGCCTCCAACCCATCAGCCGCAGCCCCACCTCCACCCCACCGAGCCCCGCCCCCACCCCGCCAGCCCCGCCTCCAACCCATCAGCCGCAGCCCCACCTCCACCCCACCGAGCCCCGCCTCCACCCCGCCAGCCACCGCCCCACCTCCACCTGCGCCTTGCTCCCCTACCCCAGCATCGCCCCCACCCACCCCAGACCTCGCCTCATCAGCCGCTGCCCCCCTCGCCCCATAGCCAGCCCTGCTCCCCGCCCACAACCCCCCAGGGCTCATCTCCCCCATACCTAGCCCCCACCCCGTATATTCCCCCAGCCACGCCCTCTTTGGCCCAGGCCCCACCCCTCCATACGTTAGCCACACACCCTGCCCATAGGCTCCTCCCACTGCACCCTGTAGCTGTCTCTCCCCAGAAGGCCCCGCCCATACCTTCCCACCAGAGGGCCCCCCCCACCTTCTGTTTGATCATGGCGTGTCTCTGCTCCATGTCCCGCTTCTCCCGCGCAGACTCCAGGACCAGCTGGTGCAGCTGCGGGGGGCAAAGGACGGCGGGTGAACACCCCAGATACCCCCCCGCCCCGGCCATGCACGGGGCAGGGAGCCCGGACGCCTGGGTTCTCTCCCCGACTCTGGGAGGGGAGTGGGGGCTGGTGGTTAGAGCAGGGGGGGCTGGGAGCCAGGACTCCTGGGTTCTCTCCCCGGCTCTGGGAGGGGAGTGGGGGCTGGTGGGTTAGAGCAGGGGGGGCTGGGAGCCAGGACTCCTGGGTTCTCACCCCACAGCTTCTGCGCCTGGCATTTGAGCTCTGTTTTCCACACTCCCCCACACCTTAACATCTGGACTTTGAGGGGACCAAGCCTGCATCCCCCCCACCGCCCGAGCAGGAACCCCCCCAAGTCGGGGGGGGTCACAGGTCACAGAGCAGGAAACCTGAAGTGAAAACAGGAAGGGGCCGAGCGAGTGTCAAACTTGGCAGCTGTTGTAGTTGGTTATGGGGGGGGTGTGTGAAATCTCCCAGGTGAACACCTCCCCCCCACAGCTGCTAGATCCAGGGGGGTCTGATCCCCCATAGGCCCCATTACATGGCCACCATGCAGCCTATGACCTCCCGCCAACAGCCCACCCCCCCGACACTGTATCCCCCCCCCCCACTAACCCACCAGCCCACTCTCCCCTCCCAGAGCCGGGGAGAGAACCCAGGAGTCCTGGCTCCCAGCCCCCCCTGCTCTAACCCACCAGCCCCCCTCCCCTCCCAGAGCCGGGGAGAGAACCCAGGAGTCCTGGCTCCCAGCCCCCCCTGCTCTAACCCACCAGCCCCCCACTCCCCTCCCAGAGCCGGGGAGAGAACCCAGGAGTCCTAGCTCCCAGCCCCCCCTGCTCTAACCCACCAGCCCCCACTCCCCTCTCAGAGCCAGGGAGAGAACCCAGGAGTCCTAGCTCCCAGCCCCCCCTGCTCTAACCCACCAGCCCCCCACTCCCCTCCCAGAGCCGGGGAGAGAACCCAGGAATCCTAGCTCCCAGCCCCCCCTGCTCTAACCCACCAGCCCCCAGTCCCCTCCCCAGAGCCGGGAAGAGAACCCAGGAGTCCTGGCTCCCAGTCCCCCTGCTCTAACCCACCAGCCCCCAATCTCCTCCCAGAGCCGGGGAGAGAACCCAGGAGTCCCGAACCCACCTGGCCGAGGTGGGCCCGGAGGCCGCGGACGCAGGCTCCCCGGGGCGGGGGCCTGTTCTCCGGGCAGAGGAGCCCCCGGGCCCCGCGCCGCCGGCTGGGATGTGAGCGCCGGCATCCTGTCTGCTGCATGGCCCCTGGTGGGAAGTCACCACCCCCCCTTGGCCCTGCCCTCCCCAGCCCCCTCCGGCCCTGCCCCCACACCCCCGTATCCCTCTGCCCCCCCCCCCACACCCCGGTCCCCCCTGCCCAGGTCCCCTCACCTGGGCGGCCAGTTCCCGGCGATATTTCTCCAGCTCCTGCGTCAGCCGGTGCCCCTGCTCCAGGCAGCAGGCCTGGGCCTCCATCAGCGCCAGCATCTGGGGGGCAGATGGGGGGGTCACGGCCTGGCAAGGCACTGCCCCCCCGTTCCCCATCCCACAGCCCCCTGTCCTGCCCCCCCAGTCCCCCATCCCACAGCCCCGCTTCCTGCCCGCCCATTCCCCATCGCACAGCCCCCCTTCCTGCCCCTCCGCACTGCCCCCCACTCTGAACCCCCCACCCCACAGCCCCCCCATACTGCCCCCCAGCCCCCATCCCACAGCCCCCCTTCCTGCCCCTCCTCAATGCCCCCACCCCGAGCCCCCATCCCACAGCCCCCCTTCCTGCCCCTCCACATTGCCCCCCACTCTGAACCCGCCACCCCCACAGCCCCTGTACTGCCCCCCGAGCCCCATCTCACAGCCCCCCTTCCTGCCCCTCCCACATTGCCCCGCACTCTGAACCCGCCACCCCACAGCCCCCCCGTACTGCCCCCCGAGCCCCCATCCCACAGCCCACTTCCTGCCCCTCCGCACTGCCCCCACCCTGCACTCCTCTCCCACCCACCCCCGATGGGCCCCCACATACCCTCCCCACACCCACATGCTGCCCTCTCTACCCTGCCCCCACCAGCTTTACTATCCCTCCATCCCCCCGATGGCCCCCAATGCCCTTCAGAGCCCCCCACACCCTGCCCAGCCCCCCAGATACAGACCCCCCCAGGACTCCCCCCCACACCCCCTGCCCCCCAGTGATCTTCTCCCCCACAGACCCCAATCCTCCATCTTACCTCACAGCCCCCCTGCTCCCAGAACCTCCCCCACCCCCTGCCCCCCACAGCCCCCCCCACACCATCACCCGACTCACAAATTGGAGGATCTCAAACTTCTTCTTGGACTGGATCACGTTGATCTGGGGGGCGGGAGGGGGGGCAAACTCAGTGGGTTAATTCTGGAGAGAACAAGGGGGGCTGATCCCCCCAAGCTCCCCACTCCCATCCCGGGAACCAGCCCCTCCCCCCTGCCCCCCCAGTCCTAGGAAGCCCCCGAGCCCCCCTAGACACCCCCAGTCCAGAGACCCCAACCCGTCGCCTGGCTCCCCCAGTTCCAGCCCCATCCCAGGACTCTCTGCTCCCCAGATACTCCCCACCCCAGACCCCTCCCCCTTCCCCCCAGATCCCCAGGGCCCCCCCACCTCGGCCCCTCTGCCTTCCCTGCTCCCCAGATTCCCCCCTCCCCAGGCCCCTCCCTTTTATCTGCCCCCCAGATCCACCCCACCCCAGGCCCCTCTCCCTTCCCTGCCCCCTAGATCCCCCGACAGCCCGGGCCCCTCTCCCTTCCCGGCCCCCCACAACCCCACCAGTCCCAGACTAGGCCACAAAACCCAAAACCCTGGCCCCCCCTCCTCCAAGACCCCGCCCAGGCCCCGCCCCTTCCCCGGGTCACCGCCCCCTCGCTCGCTCGCGCCACCCTCCCTCACTTGCTCATTTTCACCGGGCTGGGGCAGGGGATTGGGGTCCAGGGGGGCTGAGGGCTCCGGTTGCGGGTGGAGGCTGGGGATGAGGGGTTGGGGATGCAGAAGGGTGCTCTGGGGCTGGGATTGAGGGGTTCGGAGGGTGGGAGGGGGATCAGGGCTGGGGCAGGGGTTTGGAGTGCAGGGGGTGTCGGGGGCCAGGCTCCAGGTGGCGTTTACCTCAAGCGGCTCCGGAAGCAGCCGGCACGTCCCTCCTCCGGTTCCTATGCGGAGGGGCAGCCAAGCAGCTCTGGGGTGGGGCTGGGGATGAGGGGTTCGGGGTGCAGGAGGGTGTCAGGGGGGCAGCTCCGGGCGGTGCTTACCTCAAGCAGCTCCCGGAAGCAGCCGGCACATCCCTCCTCCAGCTCCTATGCGGAGGGGCAGCCAAGCAGCTCTGCGCGCTGCCCCCCCACAGCGCCGCCCCCGCAGCTCCCATTGGCTGCGGTTCCCAGCCAATGAGAGCTGCAGGGGTGGCGCTTGGGGCGGGGCCAGCGCCATGGAGCCCCCTGGCTGCCCCTCCGCGTAGGAGCCGGAGGGGGGACGTGGCGGCTGCTTCCTGGGAGCCTGCTGGGCCGCCGACCGGACACTCAACCGCCCGGTCGGTGTTGCTGACCGGATCCGCCAGGGACCGTTTCCGACACACCCGATCCCAGACACACATGTGCGCCGGTGCCCACCTGGAGGACGTAGTCAAGGGCGCGGGCACGGGCGCTGGTGCGGGCGGCCTGCAGGGCCAGGGCGGCCTCCTCCGCCTCGTGCTGCTTCCGGCGCGGCACCTCGGCGTTGTGGTGCAGGGCGCTGGCCAGCCCCTCGCTGCCCCGCTCGAACTCCTTCCGCGCCTCCTTGAACCGCTTCACGTCCCTGGGACAGCGGGGGGGTCAGGGGGACCCCAAAACCAGCCCCCTCAAACCCAGCCCCCCCAAACCCAGCCCCTCGCTGCCCCACTCAAACTCTTCTGCTCCTCCTTCAACCACTGTCCCATGGGACAGGGGGGGTCAGGGGGGACCCTGAAACCAGCCCCCCAGTCCCCCCAAACCCAGCCCCCCCAAACCCAGCCCCACGCTGCCCCCCTAATCCAGAATCGGTGCCCCCGCTCCACCCAACCCCCCCAGCACCCAGCCTGCCTCCCCACCCCCAACCAGCCCCCAACTCCAAATCCAGCCCCCTCCCCCCACTCCAGGGCCTCATCCTAAATCCACCCAGCCCCCCCCATCACCAGGGCACCCCCACAACGCCCCCCTTCATCTGTTTCCAACCTATCACACCCCACACACAGCCCTAACCATCTACCGTGTCCCTCCCCAAACTGCCCCTCCCAGATACCCCTGGGAAGCCCCCCCATCCTCCTGCCCCCTCGGCCCCCCCCAAACTCACTCTTTCACCAGGGTATAGATGTGTTGCCGGGATGAGTGCTGGGTGCTGTCCAGAAGCTCTGCAACGAGCCGGAAAGGGGGGGTCAGAGATTGGGGAGTCACAGCTTGGTGGGCTCAGCGGTGAGAGATTGGGGGACTGAGGAGAGAGGAAGGAGGGGGATCAGATTGGGGGGAACGGCCGGGCGAGGGAGAAGGGCCTGTGATTGGGGGGCCCGGGGAGAGGAAGGAGGGGGATCAGAGATTGGGGGGAAACCCCCAGCGGGAGGTAGAGGGGGTCAGAGATTGGGGGGAACCCCCAGAGAGAGGAAGGAGGGGATCAGAGATTGCGGGGGCCCAGGGAGAGAGGAAGGAGGGGGTCAGAGATTGGGGGAACCCCCAGGGGGAGGTAGAGGGGGTCAGAGATTGGGGGAAACCCCAGGGGGAGGGACATAAGAACATAAGAAAGGCCGTACCGGGTCAGACCAAAGGTCCATCTAGCCCAGTATCCTGTCTACCGACAGTGGGCCAATGCCAGGTGCCCCAGAGGGAGTGAACCTAACAGGCAATGATCAAGTGATCTCTCTCCTGCCATCCATCTCCATCCTCTGACAGACAGAGGCTAGGGACACCATTCCTTACCCATCCTGGCTAATAGCCATTAATGGACTTAACCACCATGAATTTATCCAGTTCTCTTTTAAACTCTGTTATAGTCCTAGCCTTCACAACCTCCTCAGGTAAGGAGTTCCACAAGTTGGAGAGGAGGTCTGAGATAGTTGGGGGCCCTGGGAGAGATCAAGCCGGATGACACTTCTTGGGGTTCACCCCCACACCCCCAAATCAGGAAAGGTGCTGCGGGGGCATTGGGGAATGGGGTCCCAGGAGGTGGAGGCTGGACCAGGCAGGTGGGCGGGGAAGGGGCAGAGAAGCCTAGAGCAGGACGGAGGTGGGGGGCCAGCTGGGAGGGGGAGGAGTCAGAGGTGTTGGGGGCAGGGCCTGGGGGGTGAGTGGGGGGGCATCTCTCACCACTTGGTTGTCATCATTTGGTTGAGGCTGTGGGAGAATTTTTCCAGGCACTCCTGGGGGGCAGAAAGAGGGGCAGAAGATGAGTGAGGAGCCGACAGGGCCCAGTCCAGGTCCCCCTGATTCGGCCCCATGGGCCCTCCCAGCCCCAGATCCCCTGAATCGGCCCCACCCCACCCCCAGCCCCAGCCCAGCCCCACGGCCCCAGATCCCCCTGAATCAGCCCCATGGCCCCCCCCCATCCCCAGATCCCCCTGAATCGGCCCCACGCCCCCCCCAGCCCCAGGTCCCCCTGAATCGGCCCCACACACCCCCCCCGCCCCAGCCCAGCCCCACAGCCCCAGATCCCCCTGAATCGGCCCCATGCCCCCCCCCCAGCCCCAGATCCCCTGAATCGGCCCCACAGCCCCCTGCAGCCCCAGCCCAGCCCCACGCCTGCCCCCCCAGCCCCAGATCCCCCTGAATCGGACCCCAGACCTCCCAGCCCGGCCGGGGTGGGGGTGGGGAGACTCACACTCATCATGGCGTCCCCTGGGTGTGCTGGGACAGGTCGCGCACCCCGCCGACGAAGGCCTTGCTGGCCGCGCAGTACTGACGCCCCGAATCCAGCATGGCCCCACACAGCTTCAGCAGCTGCCAGGGAGACGGGGGGGGGGGTCAGCCACACGCAGCCCGGGCCCCCCCTTGTACCTCCCCACCGGGGTCAGCCACGCGCAGCCCGGGCCCCCCCTTGTACCTCCCCCCCAGCCAGTGCCCCCCCTCCATCCCCCAGAACCGGCCCCCTGCCCTCATCCAGCCCCCCAGAACCAGCCCCTCACCTTTTATCCAGCCCACCAGAACTAACCCCACTGCCCTCCATCCAGCCACCCAGAACCAGTCCCCTGCCTTCCATCCAGCCCCCCAGAACTAACCCCACTGCCCTCCATCCAGCCCCCCAGAACTAACCCCACTACCCTCCACCCAGCCACCACAACCAGCCCCCCGCCTTCCATCCAGCCCCCCAGAACTAACCCCACTGCCCTCCATCCATCCCCCCAGAACCATCCCCCCCAGAACCATCCCCTCACCTTCCATCCAGCCCCCCAGAACCAGCCCACCCTGCCCTCCATCCAGCCCCCAGAACCAGCCCCCTGCCGTCATCCAGACCCCCAGAACCAGCCCCCCACCCACCATCCAGCCCCCCCAAAACCAGCCCCACCCTGCCCCCATCCAGCCCCCGAGAATTAACCCCACTGCCCTTCATCCAGCCCCACAGAACTAGCCCCCAACCCTGCATGCAGACCCCCCAGAACCAGCCCCCTTCCCTCCATCCAGCCCCCAGAACCAGCCCCCCACCTTCCATCCAGCCCCCCAGAACCAGCCCCATCTCTCCATCCCAGCCCCCAGAACCAGCCCCACACCCACCATTCAGCTCCCTCCAGAACCAGCCCCGACCCTCCATCCAGCCCCCACTGAACCAGCTCCCCACCCACCATCCAGCCCCCCAGAACCAGGCCCCACCCTCCATCCAGCCCCAGGGCCGCCCGGGGGGGGGCAAGTGGGGCAATTTGCCCCAGGCCCCGGGCCCCGCAGGGGCCCCCCATGAGAATATCGTATTCTATGGTATTGCAACTTTTTTTTTATGGAAGTGGCCCCCGAAATTGCTTTGCCCAGGCCCCCTGAATCCTCTGGGCGGCCCTGTCCAGCCCCCCAGAACTAACCCCACTGCCCTCCATCCAGTCCCCTGATCCAGCCCCCCCGTACCAGCTCCCCACCCTCCATCCAGCCCCCCCAGAACCAGCCCCCCACCTTCCATCCAGCCCCTGCCTTCCATCCAGCCCCCAGAACCAGCCCACCTTCCATCCAGCCCCCCACCTACTATCCAGCCCCCCAGAACCTGCCCCCCCACCATCCAGCCCCCCCTGAATCAGCCCCCAACCCTCCATCCATCCTCCCAGAACCAGACCCACCCTGCCCTCCATCCAACCCACAGAACCAGCCCTCTGCCCTCCATCCAGCCCCCCAGGACAGCTCTGTGGACGCCAGGATGCCTGGGTCCCATCCCCTCCCCCCCCCACACACACACCTCACCTTCTCCAGACGAGTCTCCAGCTCAAAGACATCACACTCCACCCCCTCGACGGCAGCCCTGGGGGGCGGGACGGGGTTAAAGGAGGATCTGGGGGTCGCTAACAGCCCCCCCCACACCCTCCCACAGCACGGGGAGGGGGGGCGCTTTGTTACCGTAGGGTTACCCCAGGAATCGCTGGAGCGGGCACCTCGTGGGGAGG